>PVHY01005879.1:0-79124 GCA_004024945.1 Uropsilus gracilis | reverse complement strand
TGCGTCACCGTGAAGCGCACGTGCTTCGGGGCCACTCGTTTCCCGGGGGGTGCAGTTCGCTCCGGCCCCGCGCAGCCGGCCCCGCGCACCAGCGTCTCGCGGCTGCGTGGAGCCTCAACCGGGCGGCTGTTCTCCTGGGGCTGGACTCTGTCCGACAGGCCCTCGGCCGAGTGGGGACATCTAGGGGACGGAGGCGGCGGGGAGACGCGGAGGAAGGGCTGTGACAGGAGGCGTCCCTGAAGCGCCGAGGACAACCGTTCCAGCTCGTTTCTGTTCAGCCTCGGAGCTGCTGAGCTGCCGTCTCCGGCAAACCCGAGCCACCGCCTCGCGGCCAGCACCTTTGCCGCAGCCTGGGTCTCCTCAGCGTCCGTGGCTGGTTTCGCCGCGGGTCCCGCCGGCCCTTCTGCCGACCAGGTCCTTTGACAGCCGCAGGGTCCGCGAGACTCGTGCCCAGGGCGGCCTCCTCCTCAGGTCCCCTCAGCCGGGTGTGCACAGGACTTACGCAGCACCGGTCGCTGGCGGGTGCTGATGGCGGCCGGGGATGGAGCAGAGCCGCACTTGGGAATCAGCAAATTAAGCCTTAAACCTAACGCAGACAGACAACTCCATCCCCCCCCACTGAAACGGCGATGGAAGCGCTTCCGGGAGAGACACCGTCGCCGTGCACAGCACACCACGTCTAAGGCCACGTCGCTATCAGTGAAACAGGAATTTATTAGCAACCACACCACGCCTCGTGTGGGAGAGCAGCATATACATATATACACACCCACATACATACACACATATGTACAGATTCTGAGAGAACCTTCCAACCGTTTCCCCACGGGACTGACACAGGCGGCCCCCCAGCCCGAAGGAAGGGGGAGGGGCGAATCGATAGCCCTTAGAACTGGAACAGGAGGGGACATTCCTTTTAACAGACACCTTGGCAGAGACGCAGCCAGGGAGGACCTGGCCTCAGCAAAGTGTTGGTCTTCTTGCGCCCGTGTGCCTTGCGCAAGCAGGTGTCGCCGGCCGCTGACTGTCCAGAGGAAATGGTGGCTGCTTGCGTTCCAGGGCCTCTGGTAGCAGCGGCAGCTTCACAGCCAGCGAGGGTCCGTGCGCAGCACAGCTTAGTGACGCAGGTCCCTGGGGGTGCGTGTAGGACACAGCCCCGGCAGGCACGTTCCGTGCAGTCAAATTCGTGAAACCAGGGGCCGCTTACAACACAGGAGGGCTGACCCGACGACACAGGGTTCACAGTCTGAACTGGCCTTGAAGACAGCAACTAGTGTCAGAGGAACATAGCGAACGACTCAAATGTGGAAAACAAAACGTAGTGCAATGCTGAAACAGCAGGCGTCTAGGTAAGACTTTCAGAAAACCCAGGGATAGATTTTATATCACAGAACGGTCCATAGCGCCCGAAGATGTCTTTTGATTGGACAGTAAAGTAGTATTTATTGGAAGCCAAAAACTGAGATAAAGTGCAGGCCATCGGAAGTGGTAAAGCTTTAATCTCGCCAATTTTCTTCCAAATCAACTTACTGCTTGGGCTCTCGTGGCACAGGAAGATGTGGTAGCTTTCCACGGGCGCACACTTGGGGTTGATCTTGGCGATGTTCCAAGTTAAGGCAATGCCCCTGGGTCTCAGCACACGCTTCACCCTGAGCTCGGGCTTCTGGGGCGGAAGTGTGTCTCTGATTTTGTCCACCAGTTCAGGCCCTGGTGGTGGTGGTTCTGGGAGAGGCGGCAGGTGCATAAAAGCTTCAAGAACCTGGAAACACATTTATAAAACATTAGCGAGCTGGACTAGCGGGTTCTGGTTATTTTAAAGTGGTCCCTTGCAGTCCTACAGATACGCATTTCCTGCTCCTCAGTTCTTTCACTGAAATCACCAGGGATGCTTCAGTGCCAGTTGAGGCTGGATCTAGTCTTCTCAAGCGTAAGTGTCTGTTAAACCTAAGATCCCAGCACTCTGGAATATCATGGTTCAGAGTGGGTAAGTTCATGAACATTCTGCATAAATATCCCACCTCAATTCCACCTGTGCTCCTTCCCACGGGACACTGCGGCTGTTTCCAAGGACAGACAGCATCAGCGCGTGGATGACCATCCCCTCCACCCTCAACATCACTATTAATTCCTTAAAACAAAACTTAGTTGTACTAAAAGATGTGATTGCTTCAATTTCCATAGCATCTGGAAGGTTCAATTAAATTAACTGTGGAAGTAAACTCACAATAGCATGTTTTAAAAGTGCACCAAAGTACTTTACAAGCTGAAATGTGACCCAAATATTTCTTCATGAGTGAAGTGGTAACTTCTACTCCATTAGAAAGGCTTTTCCCTTACAGAGTATTTCCTATCAGTACAGTACCTGGGCTGTACTTTGAGCCACTGGGACCATCTCTTTGGAGACTGGGGCAGCTTTTGCAGGAGACTTCAGGGCAGATACTTGACTTTCTGTGAACAACACAGTTTAAGAAACAACATTTATTTGAAATCATCAACCCCACTGTAAACAAAGAATAGTGGACATTGGGTGATAATTAAATATGAACTAAAATGAAAAGCGTAAAAAAGCTGTAATAAGATGCTTTTGATAAAAGTCCACAAAACCCAAAGGTAAGGAACGTAATTTCCCTTTAATGTGACAACATGTCCCCACAAACACCTCATCATGCAAAGGGAACTGCTAGTGACCCCGGGACAGGGTTCGGAGCTCAGTGGCCTTAGAGGCCGGTTCTGGGCAACAAGGTCATCAGCGGATGGAGCTTCCCATCAGGCAGGAGTATGCCAGGCAGCCAGCTCCTGAGGGGAAGCTCTGCTGCGGAGGTCTGAGTCAGCCTAGAGAGAATGAGGTATGAACTGTGGACTCTGGAAAGCGGAGGGAGGAGGGGCAGATGGAAGAATGGAGGAGAGGTGGTGAGAGGAAGAAAAAGAAGACAGAGAAAATGTGGGGGAGGAGAGAAAGAGGGTGGCCTGTGCTTTAAAGGAAGTAGGTGAGAATGGTTTGAAAGGGGAGAGAGGCATAGGAATGGTAAAGGGGGCTTCAAGGTGGAAAGACGTGGGTATTCCTATCCCTATGGGTTAGGTATAAGACATTTCACAGGTAAGAGCACAGTTAATAAACATTAATATAACTGCACTTTATGTATCTCCCCAAAGGAAGTTTCTTTCATTTGTATTTTCCTTTTAACTGACAAGTGTCATTCAGACGCTGCGTTGTATCTCAAAATTAATGTTAATCACTACTTACGGGTAACACCCTTTTTGGGTGAGGTAATGACTTTATGGTTTTAATTCTAACAAGTTGGCATAGCCTTTTAATTCTGGTTTACTTACTCAGAACTAGACTCCTAAAATCATAAATTACAGGATAATCACAAGAGATGATATAACTTGTCACATTTTCGTGAGTGAACACAACACACACACCCACCTTCCTTCTACTAGGTCAATAGGTCTTGGTCAAGACAAACTCAGCTTGATAAAAAGGAGACTTAAAAATAGAATGCTTATCCTAAACCAGTTAATGCCCACAGCCCTCACATCACCAGTGACAATGTCTTGTGAATGTCTACATAAAAATGTGTAGGGGTTGCTTCAGTGTTTTGTGTTTTCAAAGCAACAACAGGCTCATTATTTTCAGGTTCCATTAAACTGATAGCTAAGAATGTAACCTCTGGTTTCAACTTAACCCTGTGGTGTTAGATCTTTCTGGATCTTTCACTGCATGTCTATTAACATGAAGACACACATATCACACATATATTATAAAGTTTGTATTTTTTAATATGCAGATAATTTATATACAACAGAATGCACTTGTTTCAAATGTGCACTTCTTTGAGTTTTGATAAATGTAGACTTGGGAAAACCAAACTCAAAAGACAGATTTTGTCAACCTGACGTTCTTTAGTCTCTCTCAGTCAATCCCTCTCATATCCAGCCCAAGAGAGCACTAGTCTGTTGTCATGATAGATGCAACTTGCTTTTTTTAGCATTTCACGTAAGTAACTCAGTAGACTTCTTTGCCCAGCATCATTTCTGAGACTTGTCTGTGGAATGTGGGAGCAGGTAGAGTTGGAGCTTCAGCTAAGAGGAACACCTCCTATCTCTCTAGGCCCCTCTGGCACACTAGTGGGTGGCCACAGCACATCTCTGCCCTGTAACCCAGCTTCCTAAACTCTTTGGAATGTCCCAAGAGACATAGGACCTATTAGTAATGGCTGTTGCCCCAAAGGTAAATTCTCCTGTTATCACGCATCCCCACATCCTCCCTGCTGCATGTCATGTACGTTTTGTTCCTTTCTCATGACATCATTGTAACATTTCCCTGCTGGGTACCTAAGGGGCTTTACAACTTCATTAAAGTTGGACCTGGACATGCTTCCCAGGATCCCCGGTCTGTGGGGTCTGTGGGCTGGCCTCACAGATCAGTCAAACTCTTTTTGTCTCAATTTCTTCTTCATGCCACACTTGACCCCTAACACTTGTTCATGTCATGTAAACAATGTTGTTTATTTGTATGCTGAGGAGTTCTGAGCTGCACAGACATGCCACAATCTATTTATCCATTTGCCTGTTAATGGAGATTTTGGAGGTTTCTAGTCTGCAGCTCTTAAGAATAAAGTGCTATATGGACGTTTCAGTCTGTGTAGGGTAGGTTTGCACTTTTTCTTGGGAAATACTGAAAAGTGGAAAAATAGTGCCATATGGTTAGGGTCCAGTTAATGCTCTGAGAAACTACGAAACCACTTCCAAACTGGTCTTATATTTTACATTTCTACCTGCAAAATATGAAAATTCCAGTTACTCCATATCCTTGTCAATACTTCGTATATTTTCAGTTGTTTTTATTTAGCCATCATTGTAGATGTGCTAAAGTAACTCATTAATGTTAATTTCCCTAATGACTGATGATGAAGATGCTTTCTTTGGGCTTATATTCCTTCTCTAGTGAAGTGCCAACTTGGTTTGGGCTGAATTCTTTTTCTTAGCAATGTAAGATAAAAGGTTAGATTGTGTATGACACAAACATTTAAAAATGCTAAGT
Source organism: Uropsilus gracilis (assembly GCA_004024945.1). Lineage (NCBI taxonomy): Eukaryota > Metazoa > Chordata > Mammalia > Eulipotyphla > Talpidae > Uropsilus > Uropsilus gracilis. Next base: position 74,080 of record PVHY01005879.1, on the reverse strand, counting down.
TCCCTCTTCGCACTACTTTAGCTGTATTCCTCAAATTTGGAAGAGCTATTTTTATTTGGCTCAGAATATTTAAAAATTTCCCTTTAAATTTCTTCCTTGACTCATGGGTTATTCAGAAATGTGCTTAGTTTCCTACCACTCATCCATGTAATTGTTAACTGATTACCATGACTTGTTTTTATGATCCAAATAAGACAATGTTCTCATAAAGAATGTGTGTAACCTCTATGGTTGGATTACATGCACTATACATGCCAAGTAGGTTCAATTTGGTTGATAGTGTTGCTCAATAAACGTCCTTTTCTTTTTGATATTTTTGAGACTAGGTTTTGCCATGTTGCCCAGGGTAGTCACGAACCTGCAGACTGAAGCAATCCCCAGTCTCAGCCTCCCAGATAGCTGGGATTACAGGCGCCTGCCACCAGGGCCAGCTGCTTTTTTCGAGACCAGTTTCTCCCTATGTTGCCCAGGGTAGTCTCGAACCCATGACTCAAGTGATCCCTGGCTTCTTGCCTCCCAGTGATTGGATTACAGGCATGTGCCACCACACCTGACTCTACGAACTTTTTGTCTACACAGTGTATCAATTACTGAGAAGGAAGAAGTGAAATGCCCGATTATGTTTATTTCAATACATTTCACTCCTATCAGATTTTGCATGAGGATTTTTGATGTTCTACTATTCAACACATATACACGTCAGTCTATTAAAGGTTTCCTAATGAAATTATTACTTTCATCACTATTTCCCTGGTAATAGTTCTTGTTCTGAAATCTGCCTGATAAGAATAGTGTCACTCCATCTTTATGATTAGTACCTGCATGCTTTTGCAGTTTATTTCTTACAAATTTTTAGTTTTAACCTCTTCAGATATTTAAAGTGCATCATATTTCAGCCTTTGTTTTCTTATTCAGTCCAACCATATCTACTCTCTAATGGAGTGGGGTTGTTAGACCATTTACACTTGTTCTAATTATAAATATGGTCTGCTTCAAATTAACTGTCTTTAGTTCTCTATTAGTCTCACATATTCTTTGCTTTTTTTGGTGGCTTCCCTTAGATTTCCAGTATTTTTAAATTCCTATGTTATCTCTGCTATTGGTCTATTAGCTACATTTGTACTTAAAAATTATTACTCTTGACATTAAGTATCTTTAGTAACATATTATGGCCTACTCCTTACAAAGTATTAAACTAAACCTACAGTGTAAGACTCGAGACAGACTTCCATGCTGATCATTTTTGCACAACTGTTGTCTTACAATAACTTCTAAGAAGACTATAAACTCCACAATATCTTGGAATATATGGAATATATGGAAGATTTTATCTTCCATAGCACAGATCCACTTTCTACCTGATGCTATTTTTCCTTGGCTTAAAGAACTCCACTTACTTACAATAGAGGAGGAGTGTTGGCACCTTCTGATAAATTTTAAAAGATGTGTTTGCTGCATACAGACTTTCTGGTTTGACAGTGACTTTCTCCCAGCCTTTTGATGATGTAATTTGATTGCTTAGTTCCAAGTGAGGAAGATGATGTCTGTTTTTCTAGATATACTGTTTTTCTGATTGCTTTTAAGGACTTTCTATGACTGGTTTTCAGGATTTTATTATGACATGCTTTGATACAGTTTTGTCTCTATATCCTGACTGGAGTTTATTGCGGTTCCTAGATTGTGAATTTGTACTTTTTATTAAATTCTGGAAACTTCTGACCAATGCATATATGTTAGGCTACTTAGACCATAGTTCACTAAAGTTCTAGAATCTTTTCAATGGAGAGCATTCCTGGTAGAGGAAATCACGTATGTAGCTATGATAGGGAGCTTCGTATTGGGAAGCTATTAATGCTCAAGTAGAAGCTAGAAAGTTTCCAGGGTCTACAAGTTCTATAGGCCTTGCTAAAGAGTTTAGATTTTACCCTAAAGACAGAAAACAAAGCCAAATTTATAGGTAAGAACCAATTTTAGAGGCAGCCTGGAAGATTCACTAAAAGTAATGAGAGGACACAAATATTCATTACCAAGTTGCGGCGACAGAACTGGCTTTTTGGTCGTGAAATTCTCAAATAAGGAATTGTGTATGCTGACCTGTCAGCTGCGTGAGAGACAAAACTTATGGGTTTGAAAACTGACTATACAGTGGAATGAGGCACTTCTGACTTTTGAAACTCGGTGAGCTGGAGATATAATTTATCAACCCTGGAAATACATGAAATAGTTTAGGTGTTATCTAAGTGTATTTTAGTTAGAACTTCCCATTCCACAATTTATAACTTGAGTTAGCATCATAAATGAGCATGATCTTTCCAAGAGCTAGAGTTCAAACCAATGCCTCCTCTCACCTCAAATTAGAGGTGTGACCTTTTTTTTGCTAAGCATGGAATGAACACGTATTGTTTTATTTTAATCTATCTCAAATCTTGTATCGTGTAATTTAGAAAAGAGTTATTAAAAATATTACTTCATTACAGGTTCTATTTCAGTTTACAAATTCCTATTTCTAATCTTCATGAAACTGGAAATTAAAAGTTTATTAAAAATCTATCAATAGCCAGGATATGGAAACAACACAAATGCCCAAAAACTCTAGAATGGCTGAAAAAGATGTGGTATGTCTACACAATGGAATATTATTCATCAATCAAAGAAGACAAACTTATGTCATTTACAGGAACATGGTTAGAGCTAGAAGGAATCAAGTTAGTGGAAATAAGTCAGGAAGAAAGAGAAAATATGGGATGGTCTCAGTCTCACTTATATGAGGGCTACAGGGAAGACAAACAAATGGGAGAAGGAAAATTTAAAACTAACAACAGAATTGAGGCACAGAGCAGGAGGGGGGGGGAGAGTGGGGCATGGTACAAGAGATAAAGATGGTTCATGGGTGACAGGGTGGTGGGAAAGTCTTGGGGTAGACAATGATGTGACATTGCATATGTGTGTGTATATGTGCAATCTAGGGGGGAAAAAGTTAAAAAAAAAAAGTTAATCAACAGGTACTTGGAGATTCCAATAGTTCCAACTATTGTTTGGTGAAAAGACATAAGGAACTGGGATATATACATCCTGTATTTATTCATTTTTAAATATTACATAATTTACAATTGCTAACATATTCAAATGTTTTATGAAATGAGTGCTATAAGTATTAAAAAAACAATTATTAAGAAATGAAACCTTATAACTAATTACCAGTCCTAGGAGACTGTATTTCAAACCCCTTTGCTTAAATCTGAGAAAGAGAGCACTTTTCTCTCGCTCCTTCTATAGGTCACATTAGTCCCAGTCCCTACAGCTTGCTTTGACAGCAACCACTGCTATGATTAAGGAAAAGGGTACATCCCACAAGGTTAAAAAAAAAAATTCTACCAGGCACGGTGGCTCGTGCCTGTAAGCTTCAGCCCATGAAGTGGCCGGGGCTAGGGATCATGGTTCAAGTCCCACCTAGGGCCCGTAGTGAGACCTAGTTCCAAAAAAATAGCTGCGTGTGGTGGTGCGCACCTGTAATTCCAGCTACCTGGGAAGCTGAGGCTGGGAATTGCTTGAGTCTGTGGTATCCCGGGCAACGAGAGCCTGGGGTTCCACGGACAAAAATAGCAAGACCTAGTCTTAAAAAAAAAAAAAAATTCTTAATAGTCCAAAGAACCCAAATTTCTTTCAAAGAGTGAATGGATATTATGATATAATCATATCATGGAACACTACTCAGCAAAAGAGAATGCTATTGCTACATGCTGGATGACCCTCAGAGGCAGGGGTGGGGGAAGGAGATGATGCTAAGTAAAAAAGGCTAAGTATCATATCATTACAGTTATGTAACGAAAGTGGTAAGGAACAGATTAGTGGTGGCAGAGGCTGGGGGTAGCTAGCTATAAAGGGGTAATAAGAAGGAGCTTTGTAGTGGAGGAAGAATAATCTGGTCATGTGACAGTTACATGAATGTACACATGTAAAATTATATAAAGCTATAAACACACAGAAATCAACACATTAAAACAAACTTCATTAATGGGTCAAAAACAGGTTGAGTTGTTACCCTTCCACCTTCTTAAAAATGACAAAACCCTTACCAGTGTTGTATTTCAATAGGCCTTCTCTCGTCAGATCAATCACAGAATCACTTTCCTTCTCTACAGCCTAAGAAATTGTTGTTAAAAAATAACATTTTGTTTCAATAGCAGAAAGTGTTTTTTAAAAATAAACATTATCATTCTAAATTACCAGTTAGAAGCTAGAGAAAGAACATTCTATAAGTGATTATGTTTAACTATGATGAAAGAGAAGCTCAATAAATACTGTATGGGTTCTGAAAATATTACTGAGCAGGGTCTGTATGATTTAACCTGTTAAATATAATTCTGAATATGTTTATTCACACTGACTGCTCTTCTGCTGGCCACCATGGCTCCTCGCCACCACCAGCTTACTCTTCCAGGGGGCTTCTGTCCAGCCTGGTCACTTGGGCTACTCTTAAACCCACCTGCCAGTCTCTTCTCTCCATTCCCTGAAAGTTCTGTCTAGTCTCTGCTCCTTGCCTTTTTTTATCCCCCTGCTTCTGGTCCAACCCCTGTTCCAACTGCATCTTCTGACAGTTTAACTGCCACACACAAGGGGGGGGGCAGTTTCAATATGGTAATACTTAAGTTTCTGAAATTAATATAGTCAAATAAGTGACATTCAGGTGCAATATTTATTACCTACCGTAACTTTATTTTCAGCATCAGGTGCACTGTTAGAATTTCCAGAATCTGAAAGAAAATCATTACATATGACTATTTGACAAGTTTAACTATACAATGATGGACACTGTAATAAACTAATTGAAATGCAAGGCTTGGAATGCTAACATGTATAAACAAATAGTAACTTAATTTACCTATTCCAAACCCAACAAGTCACTTCAAAAAAAAAAAAAAAATCTAAGTTTGGTTTAAAAGGTTTTGTCTTCCTATAACATTACCTTAATAACTATTTCACCTCGGTTCACAGTTCCATGCAGTGTGTGTGTGTGGGGGGGGTTGGGGAACGACCAAAAAATCTTTATTTGAAAAGTTATCTGTAAATTAACAGTACTTAAAGAAATAAACTTGGCAGTGTACACACTTTTTATTCATAATATATTTATTTAAACTAGGCTATCTGAGATGATAAAGGAACATTCTTTCTAAAACCAGTATAAATCCTTGTAACTACTTGATTCACAATCTTAAAAGCTACAACACAGGGACATTTAAGTAGCTCTAAATGGAAATAAAGGTATCTAAATGGAAGTAAAGGTAGATTAAGATGTACTAAAATACAGTGAAAGACAATTTTATATGAGATTAAATTAAGGGCAAACAAGAATTTTAAGAAAAAGGAAATTTATCACGTCTGAAGTTACAGATTTTTACATAAGTATAATTAGAGATACACTAAAGGACTACAAAAGTGTTATTAAAAAAATCTAAAAAAATCAATGATACTGAAGAATAGCAACTTTGATTCTTAGGTAGACCATAAAATAATGTAATAGGATAACACACACAAAAAAAAACCAAAAAAAAAACCCAAATAACTTTTACCAGTAACAGGAGGCTAGGACAAATCAGCAAAAATAATGTATATGGAAAATATAAGTTGTATAAGTTGGGGACCTTCTAGATTCAAATTAAACACAGTAAAGAAACAAAAGACACAAATAAAGCAGAAAGTTAAAAAACCTTAATTACATTAGGGAATAAATTACTAAGAACAGATTTAAAATTAAAGTTTTTTGAACAATTATACAGTTCTACATTTTAAATAAGTACTGAGTTGAGGCTTTACAATGCGATAGATCATATTTTAATCAACTAGGGATACCTGTTGGAGTTGATGTAATTGGAGTTGTCAAATTAGGACTTTCCACAGAAATCAACATAACATCATCATTGTTACTAAAATGATAAAAAAAAATTGAAAACAAAAATAAATTAAACATGCATTATTAGACTTAAATAGGCAATCAGTGGTTAGAATTCTTCAAACTTGACATACTTCACTGGTGACATTTTAATCTAATATTGTAGAGGGAAGTAGCCAGAAAGACCATGAACTATCAATTAATCACCAAAAGTTAATGGATACACAAGAATCTTAAATCTTATTGCACAATTAATCAAAACATAAGTATACACTATGAAAAAGATACAGACACAATATAAGTCTAACACTTTCACCTTTATGAAAATGAACATATAAGTGAAAGAAACCCATTGAAACACTTTAATTTTTACAGATATATTATAATAAATAAAACTATTACAAGTCAATTCTCCCACTATTTTGTCACTATAGTGACCACATTTACCATCTGTTACTAAACTGAGAAGGTAACAGTGACACCGATTATGGTTACAAAATGATCTGGACAGGAAGGTTGTCTTTGGTTTCTATGTGACCATGACTCAACTGTTAAGAGCTTGACATTTAAATCACAATTTTAAAAAATCTTGACAAATGTTATTAAGTTCATAAAACTGTTAGAAATTCTGTACACAGCTACGTTTTCTTGCATACTTTTAGTATTTGTAGCTTTTGTATTTAGATCTATGATCCATTGCAAACTATTTCTGTAAATGGAATAAGATACAAATTGAGGTCACTTTTTCCTTTAGCTACTCCAGCAACATTTGTTAAAAATGTGACCTTTTCCTGATTAAATTACCTTGGCATCTTTGTTGAAAGCCATGGACTAAATGTATTTTTCTCTAATTTGTTATTTACAAATCTATTCTTAATACACTATCATTGTCTTACTACAGCTTTCTATTGAGCTTTGAACTTAACGGTGTATATCCTCTAATTTCATTATTTTATGACAATGTTGTCATTTTTAGGTCTTTTGCATTTCACTTAAAGAGGGAGGGGGGTCCAAAGGATAGGAAGAGAGCACAATGGACCTGTTAGAGGACTGTGAGTGCTTTGGTGGCGGGTGTGCTATGGCTATTACAGCGGAAGGGGGACACTGTCTACTTAGCAAATACTAACAAAGGTTAAGCCAATGGCACACTTCAGAAAAACTTTGTAGAAAGTTTACAGTTAGCTAGTTACTTGCTACAAAATACACAACAGGAATTTTAACTGATCCTCAGTAGATGTACAGAAAGTGCCCTGAGTGAAGAAACATCTTAATGAATTTTTAAATTCATGATTATGGCAAATTTCATTTATTTTTGTTTTTCTCGCCAGTGCTTTGTTCTTTTTAAAATTAATGAACTTTATTTTTTAAAGTTAACTGTTTTAGGCACAGAGTTCCCATAAAACCCCTCCACACACATATGACTGATATTACAGTAACTGCCCTATACCTTTATAGTGGTATATTTGTTACCATACATTGACACATTATCATCATCATTATATTCATCAACTTCCCCACCCCATATCCATAGTTTTTTTTTTTTTTTAAAAAAGGTCTTGTTATTTTTGCCCATGGAACTGCAGGCTCATGTTGCCTGGGGTACCACAGACTCAAGCAATCCCCAGCCTCAGCTTCCCAGGTAGCTGGGATTACAGGCACGCACCACCAAGCCCAGCTATTTTTTTGGAACTAGGTCTCTCTACGGGCCCCAGCAGGGACTTGAACTGCGATCCCTAGCCCAGACGCTTCATAGGCTGAAGCTTACAGGCATGAGCCACTGTGCCAGGCCCAAGTCCATAGTTTCTATTAGGGCTGACTCTTAAGCATTAATAATTGGGTTTTGCTAAATATGTGATACGAACCCACCAATACATTACCATACAGAAGAGTTTCACTGCCCTAAAATCACCCTGTTTTTCTCTCTAGTCATCCCTCTTCCATTCACTGGAACCATTTGATATTTTCACGGTCTCTATAATTATGCCTTTCCCAGAATGCCATACAGTTGGAATAAGACAGTATGTACCCTTCTGTCTTCTTTCACTTAGTAATATGCATTTTTAAGTTTCCTCCATGTGTTTTTCAAATGAGCTTGATAGCTCATTTTTAGAGCTTATAATATTCTATTGCCTGAATATACCTGCTTATCCATTAACTTATGGAAGGATATCTTGGTAGCTTGCAAGTTTTGGAAACTATGAATAAAACTGCATTTTATGATTATATTTTCACTTTTTTTTTAAAGCATATCAATTATGCTTTCTTTAGTGGTTATCCTGGAGTTTACATTATACATTTCACTAATTCAAGTCTACTTTTAAATAAAACATACAGCTCCACAGATACATACCTTTAATAACAAAATCTTAATTGTGACTCCAATTCCTTCTATCATTGCAGTCATTCGTTTCATTTATATATATAAGCAAATCTAAGCTCCCTCATGCACACACACAAACTCAAATACATTTTTTATTATTTTGGACAAACTCATTTGTCAAATTAAGGATGATAAAATTAAAGTTTCTATTTTACTATTTAATCGTTTAGGTAGGTTTTCCAGCTTGCAGAGTTTACAGACTAAGTGTCCGATCTTTCAGTTTCCACTAAAAGGTATCTTTTTATTTTCTATCAGATGATAAAAGCATCTTCTGGATACTTTTGAGATTTTCTTGTCACCACTGAGTTTCAGCAATCTTATTGTGCTGTATTTTTCCATCTTCTCATTAGAGTTAACTTTTCTTTTATCCTATCTTCATGCCAAAAAATTCCAGGCACCAATGACTACAAATCCCATCACGTCATGAATCTGCCCCAACTCTCAGCTTCCTGAGGGGAGATTGTTGGGAACTAAGGGTGCAGCTAAACAGTCTCCTGGTATAAAGCTGAACACATGTGGGCTTCCAAGAGTTAACTTTTATGGTTTTTATATATGGGCTTAGAATATTTATAAATCTGGAAAAATTTTAGATGTTACATTTTTTTCCTTCCCCAATCCCTGACTAACTGTACTCTCTATATTAGTAGACAGCCTGTTATGATTGCACAGGTCTGATTCTCTACTCATCTGTTGTCTTTTCTTCTCCCCATGATTTTGTTTGAAGTTTTGATGGCTAGTTAATTGACTTTTTAAAATTCAGTCATGTTTACACCGGATAATCCTATCCAATGTACTTTGTCTTTTCATCTCTAGTTCAATTTGGGTCTTTTTAACATCTTTCAGTTACCTAGTCATGTCCATATTTTCCTGTTTCGTAGGCATCATGAGTATATTGATAGTAGTTTTTCTTATTATTGATGTCTACTAAGTCCATCAGCTATATTACTTCTGGGTTTGCGCCTGTCACTTTATTCCTTGTTAAGGATAATGGATTCTGCTACTTTGCATGCATGGTCATGTTTTATTAGATGTCAGGCATTGTAAGACTTGTGCAGTTGAATGATGGATGTTTCATTTCTTCAAAAGAAAAAGCTAAGACTGTCTGACATTGGAAGTCAGTTTCCTATCTTCAGGTACAATGGAGAGATTCTGAACTTTGTCTCCTCTAGCCTCTGCAGATACTGTACACAAGGACATAATGACAAATGTGGCAGTCCAAGGAATGCAGGATTCTACCTCAGGGTTCCTACTCAAATAACCTAGATATGAGTATAAGAGAATGTGAAAATCAAGCCAAGATTCATGAAGACAACATAAAAAGGCTAAATGGCCACAAAAGGAATAAACAAAAAAGGGTTTAATGTGTATTATAATCGTGGAAGAGAATTTAAGCAACAGTGAGTAAAGATTGTTAACTCCACCATGGTACCCCATCAAGGGAGAAGGGACTTGTACACTAGTGTATAACAATAAATGGAAACAAGTTTTGGTGTGTCAGCCTATGAGCTGACACCATTCTTGGAAGAAAGCTTAGTAAAGTCTCACCTCTTGCTGTCCTCCTAATCTCTGTGTGTGGTCATTCTTTGCATTTGGACACATGAGTCTGTTAGATTACTCAGGATTAGTCTTGAGTCCTATAAATCCTCTGAACTTTTTTTGGAACATCCACTACTATCGCTAAGATTAATTTAGCCCTATTACAGCTATATCCATCTGAGGACTCTGTTTTTACTTCAAGGTTTCTCATTGCAGCCAGTGGAGAAGCAAAATGTTGCCAGTTGTGTGACCTCTAAGAAATGTTTGACTTTCTTCTTTCCAGTGGTTCTTATTCCAGTCTTTCATGGTTTTTTTCTATTGTTTGCATATGTAAATCTGTATTGAGCAAATTCAATGACTCAAGGAGTTCCTCTGCAGATCTTCAGAGTTATTTCTGTAATTTCCTCTCCTCATATTCTGCCCCACACTTTCTAGCCAATTCAAACTCTAGTGGCTGATCTGATCTTAACACAGCAAGACCATTACGCTCTTTGGGACTCTCCAGCTCTTCAACCTAGGAAATGCCTCTAGGCAGTAAGTTGCAACAATGGTGGACTGCATTCATTGTCCTTCTGTTCAACAAGTCTTTAGTTTTCTGCTGAAAAAATGTCTGAACCATTCTTTTTCTTTAGGATAATTCATATAGTAGAATTTAATACTTCATGGGAAGGAGACAATTCCTGAAGATCATTTTCATTTTGTGAAACAAGCAATTTTCATGTATATTATTAACAGATGATGTAATTTAATGATTCTTCCATGTCAAATTTATCAGTAAGAAAATCTGACAAACATTTCTATAGTCAATAAAAATGTTCAAATCTAAATTTTATCAAGGAAATTTCATTCTATTTATTATTAGTCTCTTAAACTCACCAACTTCTATATATATTTTGTGCTAATAATAGCCATCATATAGGAAGCTAATAATATATTCTGTTGCAAAATTACAGTAAAGTTGTAAATAATTATTTTCAGATGTTCCTAAAACTACAGTCAAAATCTCTCATTAGTTTTAGCATTTTTTTTATATTTTCAATATTTTTAACATTTCTATTTCTATTTATTGCTATAATACAAATTGTTACCATGGTACAAAACTACAAATGTCATATATGTCTAAGAAACTAAGCAAAAAACTTTTAACACAGAGTAGAATTTTGGTGATCTCAATGAACTGAAGAGGTAATGCTGGAGTCTAAAAATGTTAAGAATTTATCACTAAAGTCAAGAATGCAGCTATAAAGATAAAGAAAACAACAAACTCAGGAAGCTAAAGCCTGGAAACATGTAACTGCCCCCATATCAAGTAACCGTCTGTCTCTGCAGGGTCTCAACTATGATAAAACATCAGCATGGAAACTTCCTCTAAACTGCCTTAAAAAAGTTACCCTGTCCTGCCTGTAATGTATATAAACCCTGTCCTTTTGCAAGCAGGGGTCCGTTCCCTCCCACAGAGTGTCCCAGACACCTCAGCTCAAGCTGTTTTTTTGCTTTTGCATCTCCCGTGGTCTTGCGTCTTGTGTGAGCCTAAGAGGATTCAAACCGTAACAGTAAGGGTTAAAACCTGGAACCCAACAAATTGGAGGGGTCCTGGTGCACCCTGTTAGCTTTCAGCTGGAATCCATGAAATATGACACACCTTGAGAATGAGAAGGAACTAGAGGAACTCGAGGTAGAAGGGATGAAAATAATAATGTATATCTCAATGCATACCATTCCTCCCACAGTAGATAGGTGATCAGATCCTCCTCTACCTGCCTGAGGAGAGGAAGACGAGTTTCACCAATTTTTCAGAAATAAACACACCAACAGACAAAATCAAATGACTGGAATCTGACAGAAAAGCAGAAGGAACAAATATATAATAATATGTGAGTTAAAAAAAAATAAAAAACACTGAAATAGCCACAGTTAATAGTTTAAAGAATATTAAGATTGAGAAAAAATTTATAACTGGATGGAACATTCATCAGAAAAGGAGACTCAATGAATGAAGAATTGTGCTAACATGAAAAAGAATCAAATCATATATAGTATTACTGAAATGAAGATACTTGAGTACAAAAAAAGATATGTAAGTATATCCAAATATAACTTAAAACAGGCAACTCAAAAGGAAAACAAGAAAGTTTTGGACTTCATAAAAGATATCCAAATGGCTAACAATCATAAAAATATACTTAGCTTCATTATTAGAAGGAAATATGAGTGAAAATCAATGTGATGAGGGGTGGGGTGGGGGGTGAGAGGGACCGGGCCGTCCTGAGGCGATGGGAGCAGGCCAGCACACTGTGCAGGCCTAATGGCCTGCGTCCTGCCCAGCATGCACCAGTCTTCCCTGCCTTTCCTGGCTGGGGCATAGGAAGGATCAAGGATGTCCCAAGGCAATCAGGGCAGGCCAGCAGTTCAAGGGCACTGTGCAGGCCTAAACTGTGCCAGGGTGCAGGCAGGGGGATGGGCAAATCTGTCCTCATCAAGAATAAGGAAAACACTAATAATCCAACCCAAGTAGAGACACAGAAGAGGTAAGGGATATGAATAAAGGCCCTGAACTCTCACATGTCCTGGCAGGATCCAAAAAGAGCATGGAGAGAACCACCAAACAAGGACTGTGAGACCAATTAGACACCCCTAACACAGAATTACACCTACAATGTCACAGGGGGCTGGGAGCCAAAATCCTGGTTCAGGGATGCCTCTAGCCAAGAGCAAGGCGCACCCCTTTTCCACAGGGCCGCGGAAATATGACTGCAGTCCCACAGCAGAGCTGCAAACCAAGAATGAGCCAACCAGTCAAACCAACCACCTGTTGATGGCTGCCCCCACTGAGGAACCTCTGCCAACAAAAGCTGTGAGTCAGGTTCCCTAAGTCAAAGGCCTAAACCACAAGGTGAAGAGCAGCAAAATGAGACAAAAAACAGAATGAAGGAGACAGCCAGTTAGCGGGAGGCACTGATAGATACCAAACGATCCCTTACTGGCTGTCAGATGCCAACTTAAGCTGGAAAACTAAGCAGCATGATCAACCATGTCCAAGAACGCAGCTCCTCACCTTGGAAATCATCATTGCTCTAGAAAACAAAGAGACCAAAGGGCTAAACAAGAGCCACCAAAAGCAAAGGGGGGAGTGTCGAGGGCATTTACAAGGGGACTAACAACCATATGCTACATGAAATCTGAAAATAATAAAGAAAAAAATTAAACCAATGTTATAAATAATGCCATGGTGACTTTAAAACTCTGGCTTTTATTCACTGATTTGTTGAAGGTCTTTATATACATTCTGGTTTGGTATTAGTGATCGCTAAGTTAGTTGTGCTGCAAATATCTTGTCCCTTTCAATGGCTTGTCTTTATAGTGTTCTTTGACAGAAGTTTCTAATTTTAATCTGACCAAATTGCAAAACTGATCAAGTTTTTCTCTTATGGCAAAGTTATTTGTGTCTTAAGAAATCGTTCCTCATCCAAAGTTCATGAAGCCTTTGTGTATTATTTTCTGAAAGCTTTAAAACTTCCCTTTAGATATGTAGTTCCTTAGTCCACGAGATTTTTTATGTTGACATAAGAATTCAACTTTTTTCACAATTTTCCTCAACAAGAAGAAATTAAAATCACCATTTACTAAGAGTCCATCATTTCCCGCATGATCTGCCATATAATAACCATCAAGTATCACTTATACAATATATGCAATATGAATAGGTTTCTGTACATGGTTACTGCTGTTTTGCCTACCACTTGCCAAGAGCACTTTATCTTAATTACTGTGGCTTTGTAATGTCCTGACATCTGATGACAAATTCATCCATTTTGTTTCTCTACATAAAAAATATCATGGCCCCTCAACCCCTGCATTTACACCTGCATCTCGAAATCAAATCTGCTGGTCAAGTTCCACACAATCACACAATGGGAAATTGATATTGCACTCTATAAATTAATTTAAACAAGTGAAGATATTCTATAACACTGCATTGTATAAGCTATGAACAATATATACTTCTTTATGTAATTGTTCTGTAATCTCTCTCAAAGTTTTGGAGTTTTCTACAGCTATGACATATCCAGTTAAAAATATTTCCAGATATTTGATTTTAATGCTTTTTTTTTTAACCTTATAAAAATTTTTATTCCCTAATTGGTTATGTCTGGCATATTTCTTATATATCTGAATCCAGCAATCTCACTAAAATACTAATCCTAATAAATTATCTGTATATTCCTTTGGATTTCCTCTATACATGACCAGTTATTCAAGAATAGTATACTTACTGCTCCTTTTTTATGAATCCCTTTCACTTCTTTTTTGCGTTTTTCCATTAGCCAAGACATACAATACCTTTCATAAGCTGGTGACAACGGCATCCTAATTTGTATCTCGGACAGAATACTTCTGTTTCCCCATCAGATTTGTTAAAAGTTTTTTTAGATACTCTTTATCAAATTAAGGAAGTTACCTCTTATCCCAAGTTTGCCAAAAATGTTTTTAATCATAAAAAGGTATTTTATCAAATCTGAAGTCAACAATGATTTTCCTGGCAAATTACATTAACTGCTTTTTAAAATTGTTAAATCAACCTTGCAGCACTTCTGGGACAACCTCAACTTTTAGAGATTGTTGAATTTAGTTTACTGATATCTTGTTTAACATAATCTGCATCAGCGATTTTCCATTTCTGCAAAATTTTAAGATTGAGTTTAAGATCTGCGTATCATAAAAGTATAAATATTATCAGTATATATAAAAAAGTATAAATAAATGAAAGTATCATAAAAGTATGATAAAATGTATCCTAAAAAGAAAACTGCCCCTTTATTCTTTGAGATCATTTGAAATTGGTGTTGTTTCTTCCTTTAATGTCTTATGAAATCACTGAACTCATCAAGATCAGGTTACGTATTTGTTATACCTATTCATTCTCATATTCACCATGGCCTCAGAGTTTTGCCTGAAACAGATGCGGAAATTGCAGGTTCTTCCTTAAGCATACAGCATAAGGTGAATTGCTCTTACCAGATATAAACCACTGATCAATTTCGCTCATTAGTATATAAATTGCCACTTAAATGGTAGCTTTACTTTTTCACTTTAATCACAAGGACTCTTTCCGAGCACTAGAATTTCACTTCTGAATTTGAGTGCATACATTAGCAAATGGTAACAAAAATTCACTGAAATGTGACTAGCCTTTACTATCTAGTTGTTTTGGGGAAAAAAATGTTTTTCAAACAACAGCCATTTAAGTCACTTATTTTTCTCCTTTTTTAAAAGGTGGAGGAACAATTTAACATATACAAATGAAACTATAGGACAGTTTAAGGAGTAAATGTTAAGAGTAAGTAAATAATATTGTAAAACTTCCAAAACTTTTGAGAATCCCAGTGAAATGACTTCATTAAAGTCACCCCACATCCTATCCCACCCCTGCCACTAAACATGACATCTAGTTGAGAATCACAGATCTTGTTTCTTTGTTAAAGTAAACTACTTCTGAGTCCTGCCCACCAGCCGCTCCCTTGCAGTGGGGAGCAAAGGTGGAGAAGGAATCTGGGTAAGCCCCCTAAGCGGAGCGAGCCCGGGAGGGGGGGTCAGGGTGACACTTTTGTGGCTTCACCCACCAGTGGGTGGGTGCTGCATGGAGCAGCTGCCAGCAGCCCGGATTGGTGGAGCCATGTTGCCCTCTGCTCCTAGCCCAAGGGGAGCAAGGAAGGCCGCCCCCACGCTGGGAGGTACTGGTGTGCGGGTGCAGGGGGATGCCCCTCCCATTTCGCTCTCACTCCAGCTAAACTTCAAGAGGAACAAGAATGTGTACAACACAGGCCCTATCATAGAATGGGTGAGGGATCATGCAAAAAATCAGCCCACAAACCTGAGCTGCACAGCTAATGGACAACTGAGAGAACCAGTGCATGCGAGGCAAGAGAAAAAAACTGTAGAAACACGATGTCAGGAAGCGCACCAACACGCTCACCTCATCAGGAAGACCCAAGATCTCATTTTGGAGATTCCTCCTAGGAGAGCAAGGGCCCCTCCCCACACTATGGGAGAGGAAAGTCAAAATGGGGTAATCAGCCCCACAGCAAAGCTGCAAACTCAGGCAGAGAAGTCTATGTACAATGGCCATGCACAGATGCCTGTATCAACAGGGAAACTTCTTCACCGACACTGGCTGGGGACGAGACCCCCTAAATCTCATACCAGAACCATAAGGTACAGCAACAAAACAGCAGAGATGGAATTGGAGGAAAACATGGACAGACCACAAATAAAAACAGACTGGCGGCCCAACACAAACTTAAGAATGAAAACCTATCAGTAAGTTTCGACTGGTTTCAACAACACAATCCCTCACCCAACAAAAGAACACTGACCCGGAAAGAAAGAGACTAATGGACTTAACACAGACTAGTAAACAACAAAGAACAGGGTTTGAGAAAATGGAAGGGGCACCAGAGGGACGGGGAGGTATCCCAAAAATCACTTACCGAGGTTGTGATCTAAACAATAAAAATAAATTTTAAAAAAATTAAAAAAAAAAATAAAGTTAATACCTAGATTAAATAAATAAATAAACTACTTCTTCCCCATTAGCCACAATCTTTTAGAGTAAATAGGAAATTAGGTGTCTCAGTTGATTTGTAATCTATTTAACCTGCTCATTGTAATTTGAAGTTATCATATTTTCAATATGCAAGGAACTGGTGTTAGGCACTTTTTTCCAGGTGGCTCTTACTCTTCTGTGTAGTTTGTTCAACCACCATTATTTCATAGAGCTTTGATTCCTGCCCCTATGGATAGAACTGTAAACTATTAGAATGATCTAGTTGATCACTCTGTTCACTATACCGAAGATGAAAAGCAACACAACGAAACATCTTAATATCTAACCTGTTAAACATTTTAGTACAAGTCAAACAACAATGATTAAAAGGAGAACCAATTCCATTCCTTCATACTAAAGTGTTCATATGAAGCTTTAAGCTATTATATGGAAACAGAAAATTATATTTATGCAAGCATATAGTTAAGATAAATAAGCTTACGTATTTTTGCAGAAATGCCTACCTTTCATGCTCCTGTGACAAAATCTTTTCACCTGCTTTTTCTGGAAGGTTAGAAGATTCACTGTTCACTGAAGTCTTTCTTTCATCTGGATTATTATTAACTGACTCTTGTTCCTTATCCAAATTTATGGGCTCTGAGTCTGTTTCCTGTTAAGTGGTTGAGAGAAAAGCAGTTGAGGCGAGGGTTATCATCTGTATCCTTCTATAAAAAAGGGCTGATAGGGATGTTATGCATGGATGGATGGATGGATGGGTAATTATGCTGAGTGAAGTTAAGTCAGAACCTGAAAGACAATTACCAGATGGTTTTACCCATTTGTAGACTATAAAGAAAACCAAGTGGCAAAGCAAAATATAACTCTTCGATTCCATAAAAAATTTGTTGGAACCAGAGGAGAGGAGGGGAGATACAGAACAATCTGAACTGTCCTGTACTCAGTAATAAAATTTTCAAGAAAAATCTTCCTACAAAGAAATCTCCTTGTCAAGAGTTGGGCACACACCTTTAATCTCAGCCTTGGGAGTATGAGGCTAGGAATTGCTTGAGTCCACGGTTTTGGGACTACCCCAGGTAACATAGAGAGACCTAGTCTCAAAAATTAACTAGGCGTGGAGGTGTGTGCATGTAATCCCAGCCTTGGGAGGCTGAGGCTAGAGATCCACTTGACCCCTGGCAACATAGTGAGACATAGTCTCTTAAAAAAAAATTTGAAACAAACTTTCAAAAAACCCAGGAGAGGGGACTTTCCAATTCATCTATTAAGGCTAGCATAAAGAGTAAAGCATACTTAGCATGTTTAATAAAGCATAAAGAATATTTTCATTAATAAAGATACTATCAAAATAAAGATACTATCAAAAATAAACTCAGTGACTATACATACTAAAGACTGCACAAAGATTTCATATAGAAATATAATCAGATGCTACAGTCTGCTTAATGATACCCACTCAAATATTTTGGAAATGTATGTTCCAGACTGTATTTTGATACAATATACATGAATTACATACAGTATTCATGAATATTCCAAATATAAGATGGCTTAGTGACTAAACATTAATTAAAATTGTAAAGACAGAATGTAGGTGTTGAGTTCACAAATGTTCATCATAAAGTCAGGTTTGCTGTATGTCTGAAACTTTTCATTGTGGTAAAATAGTGTGTGTGTGTGTGGGGGGGAACACAAGTCATCACACTACTGAATTTTTTTTGAGACTAGGTCTCACTATTTTTGCCCGTGGAACTAGTGGCTCACGTTGCCTGAGGTACCACGGACTCAAGCAATCTTCAGCCTCAGCTTCCCAGGTAGCTAATATTACAGGTGCACGCCACCACACCCAACTATTTTTTGGAACTAGGTCTCGCTGTGTTGCCCTGAGCAGGACTTGAACAGAGATCCCCAGACCCTGCCGTGACTCCATGAGCCGTTGCTTACAAGCACATGCTACCATGTCGGGCCTACACACTACTTACTTTATTAAAGAACTACCAAGTGGCATTCATTTTGGTTACTTAGGGGTATCTAATTCAGAGACAGAATCACAAGAACGTACAAAGTGCAAATTTATTAAAGTTTTGTCTAGTTTGGAAATAAATTCTTTTCTCATAATAAAATGTGCATCCACAAAGTTATTAAAACTCCTGTGTGCCTATACCAACCTTACAGTCTGTATTACTGGACAATACATTTTGCACCGAACAGTTCCTTTGGGATAACACTGTTTTAACCCGTCTTTGAAGCTTTGCAATTTTTGCCTTGAAGAAAAAGATAAAAACAAATAAATACAAAACCATGGTAATAAATAGTTTGTCATATAGGAAAAACTTTCACAACAGTAATTTTGAGACTTACTTAGGCATCTGACCAAATAAACGAGAACTTTTTATACAAGGCAGAGATACAAATCATGTTTGATGTTAGTATGACCTGAAGAACAGATGATAAAAACATCAAATTTCTAAATGGTTCACAATAAAATTAGTGTTGATAGAGATACCAAACGAGCAAGTGACTTTAGAAGACAAAAAGAACCAAAAACCATGAAACACTTGTATATACTCTAAATGTAGAATATATTCTGAATAAAAAATAAATGCCTATATAGTAAGTCTACCACTGACACTAAATGACTTTTTCTTTTCTTTGAGACTAGGTCTCACTATGTTGCCTGGGGTAGTCCCGATACCACGAGCTCAAGCAATACTCAGCCTCCCAGGGAGCTGGGATAACAGGTGCCCGCCACCGCACACGGCTGCTTTTTTTGAAACCAAGTTTTGCTATGTTGTCCGGGGTAGTCTCAAATCCTTGAACTCAAGTGATCCCTGGCCTTTTGCCTCCCAGAGCTTGGATTACAGGCACAAGCCACCATGCCTGGCTTGAATGACTGTTTCTAAGGTTATTTCCCATGGGAAAATATTGCTAAGATTTAACAAATTCTAGCATTAATGGTAAGTATGCTAGGCAGTCTTGTAGCCAGGTGTTAGCCTGGGTCTGTCTTTACTGTTTTTCTACCTAACATATAAAATATAACCAACTGCCACTTTTTAAAGGAACTCAAATGAGGTCAAATGAAAGTAGAAACTTACGAAGAGTTTATCAGCTATTGCTTCATGCTTATTCTTGCACTGTGTCTTCCCAATACGTTCAGTCAATTCTTTCAGTTTGTTATCAAATAGTTTGTAATTTATACTACAAATCTCTTGTCGAATCAGATGTCTGACCTATAATTTTAAAATAAAAATCCAAACATTCCATCTTTCAAAGTTTAGCTTTGTTCTTTTCTGTTTTCATATTGTAACCAACAAAATATACTTTATATTTTTATGTTTGCATTTATATTGCAATACTAGTAAGAAAAAATGATCTAATTCTGCATAAAACATTTAATACTTAAAAATACAAATGTTAGAAATGAAAATGTATCTTTTAATGACCATAGCTGAAACCTACTATCTAATAAAAGGAACCCCATTTATCTGAAAGAAAATTCTGGGTCTTCGCAGAATAATACGGAACCAAATTCTGATAGTTTGAGCCTTGCCCCTGCCATTAACATGCCAGATAATCTGTGAGAAGTCATGCCATCTGAACTTCACTTCCCTTGTTCAGGAATGGGTAGATGATACAAAGTGACTATCACAGGATTTTTATAAGAACATAAGATAATATGTGTAAAAAAGCATGAAGTTGATATGAAGGAAACAAGTCTGCAAAATAATTTTTCTTGTATAGTTTTTGAAGGAGGAGGTTTTCTTATTGTTAAAATTGAAAGAACCCAGGGACAATTAGGTACTGACTAATGCTATCTAGCATAACACATGCTATTCTAATAAATCGTAGTAACTATCACATGAAACATTGATGCATTTCATTACCTGGCTGTATTTTAGAAAAAAGACTGACCTATTTTTCAGGGAGCATAATTTATCTCCTGCCCACTGATGTGAACATGTCTGCTGAGCCAAACACTAGAAACATCTACTGTAGAGTTCAGTGCATATCCTCCCATAAGCAATTTTCAGTTTACATTTAATGTATTTATTGGCAATATATTTTTCCTCTAATATCTAGCATCTCGGTGCTTGAAATTAGAGGAGATTTTCTATGCTAAACTCTACACTAATATCAACTAGATATTCAGTAACCTGAGTATTCCCAAGATTTTTCCTTTTATTTCCAATTGTTCTAGCTCTTCAACACTATCCTCTATTTGATTTCTTCTGTAATGTATCATTTACACTTAAATAGGTTCTCAAAATTAGAAATACTGGCCTTATTTCTACAATTTTTAATATTTGATTAAATTAACAAGTGCTCAAAATGTGTGTATTAAGTAAATTAATAAATGTATACTATTTTTACTGACAGTGACTGCCCATCAGCTATGTGTATTTTTTATGGACTGTTGCTGCTTGTCAATTCACTAGCTGAAATCTTGAAAAAACACACCTAGGTGTTTTTAATCTACTTAGAATTTGCACCAAGTATTTACTACTAAGTACTTAGCATTTGTTAAGTTTCCCTGATGAAGTATTACAGGGGATGGTTACCAAAAATCACAAATTCCTATCCCCTATCATAGATTCCCCAGATTGAATTTCCTGAAATGCTGAAAAAGTTGCAGAATAAATAGGCACCATTAACAATTCATATCAGATAAGTCTGGGAAAGGAAGAGGCTAAAGCAAATCTTCAATTATTGGTGAGCCAAAGAAACTACCATCTTAACAAATAACCCTGGTTATTTGGATGGAGGTAGAATCTTAGAACTTGCTTATTTTGGACTAAATGTCCACCAAAGGCAATTCCTCTCAATTAGATATTTGCTCTCATTTAATGGTAGTATTTCTTATAAAGAAGGTACAATTACCTCCATCAAATGGTAATCTCTTCCACCAATGGTAACATGTCCAGAATTACAGAACCATATGGAAGACTGTTTTACATACCTCCAATGTGCCTAAATGTTATAAAATGCTAGATAGTGGAAAACTTTAGAAGTAAAACCATTCTCAGTAATTTAATTGGAATAATCAAAGCACTTTATGAAATCTCAAGAGCTAAAAGTCAACAGCTCTGGGGTGCTCTGGATATGGAGGAATAATGTCACTGTGGAGGTTCTATTCTACTGGGATTCCACGAATAAATAGATGTGGGGGGAAATAACCAGAAACAATGTATTTTAGAGTTAACTGTTCAGACAAGAAATGAAAAGGAAGAGTAAGTCGCTGACTTAGAGATAGTAAAAAGATAGCCATTAGCTAAACCCAAGATGTCTCCAGAACATGTACAAAAACTTCCTGGAGGAGAGGGAGGGATAACAATAGCCCTGCATCCCCCTAAACTTCACATGGGAAAGGACCATTTTCCATGTCAACATAGACTAAATATTTTCAGAGGAAATCAGTGTTTTTCATGCCAGTGAATTTAAAGTGATTTAAGATTAAATTGTTTTTATATATCCTCATCAGAACTTATTTCTGAATTCACTGCTAACTACCAATAATAAGATATAGCTGGACGGCCCAACCTTTTCTTAAGATTCATGCTTACCGCAATTCTACACTCTTCCCTGAAAGCAATAAAACATTTACATATTTTGTATTAGTGTCTCCTGAAACCAAGTAAGAGCTCAGAAGGGGGAAACTGTTGACTCACCTTTTAGGTTGGTTGTGCACGAGTCTTTCGAAAAAGGCTTCTATGTTCATATGAACACACGTTTACTTTAGTATGAACTATAACTGCAATGGCTTATTTCAGAAAACCACAGCTTTGTGTTTAACATTCAGCTCAGCAGTTTGGATTGGGATATTGTGGTTCTTTATAATTTACAGATACTAATCTACTACAGGACAACTTTCAGTTGTGGCATTCTAATGGCAGTAAAATAGTAAAACATGATTATCAAAATAGGTTCTGATTATATGACTACTAAAGTTGAAACTCATTAAACTCAACAGCTCATCAGACAGGTATGGAAACTACAGTACAAAGAGATGAAGAGAGAGAAATGAAAACAAAATTGTATTTAATAACTATAAAACAAAATATCAGGTAATAGAACATGTCTTTAAAATAGACTTCTAAATTGTCTGAGTCTACGAAGCAGTGGTCAACTATAATGAGGTCTACAAACAGGTAAAACAGATCAAAGAACTTCATGACAAGTACAAAAGAAATTGGATTGTTCAGCAAAGGTCAAGGACAAATAGTGCCTGACTCACAAAGAGATTTCAAAGTAATACTGACATTTTCTTTCCACCAGAATCTACCTACACATTATTCCTCTAGGTTACTCTACATGGCATCATACTCAGGAAATCAGAGATGTTTTGCTAATGTAAGTTATTTTTTCCTAATACCTCCATTTGCTAACTTGGTTTTCATATATCAGCTTTGCATAAAATGAAAATCAGCTAAGTCATTGTGGTAATCAATCGACTTTTACCACCTTTTACTAATAAAAAGTCAAAGTTTCTGAAGTAAATATTTAGCCTCAATATTTTACCTGTTCCAACAATGCTGTTTGCTTTTCCAGAGCTACACAAATATTTTCATTAATTTGCTCTGTAGTTTTCATGCGCTTAACATTTTCTTTGTTTTCTGAAAACATCCTCTTCTTTTGATTATGGCCTTGGGGAAATGGAAAAATCAGAGATAAAAATATTCCTTCTAGTGAAGGAAATAGGGGAATTCTATAATTTAGGAGCCCATTAAATAGAAAAACTAATGTGTCCATGGCCACATTGAAAAAATAAAAAAAATTCTGACAACCTAATCCTTAAAAAATAAGATAGGATTATGGTATCAGCTACTCTTTCCCTTCATCTGAACAACATACACCAACAAAAAACTGCTAAATTCAAAGCACATAATTATTTAAAATTGCTATAAATGGTCTCATTTTAATAGCGTTAACTATACAACTTTTATGAAGTTTAAGATTCACCTTATTAAAGGATTATTCTGTAGCCTCAACAAAAACACAAATAAAATTTATCGAGTTTTTCTAATATTTCATTAACCTATAACAATATACCCAACTTGTAGTAAAATCACTTTTGCTAATGATTTTATACCTGTAGGATGTCAACACTAAGTGTATACATTTTATTATCTGCTGATATTTGGAATGTAGCTTACAGGACAATTTTAAAGAAATGGTTTTGTCAACAATTAAAAAACTCTTGACTAAACTTTCTTATTAAAAAAAATAAGTAAAACTTTAAAATATGAAATATAAATGAAATAAACCAGATGAAATGCCATTTATGGCCTTTGGATTTACTCCTGCACTCTCCAGAGAAAGTGACTGATTCACTTTTTGCCAGAATTTACTTCCCTTTGGATACTGAAGATGTCATTCCTCACCCCACCCCTCCAGCCCCCCAAGAGTTCAGAAACAAGACACTTGAAAATAATTACCATTGCTTACTCCCCCCACCCCCATATGTACTGTGTCTCTATCTGTGACTATAAGATCACCCACAGGAAATTAAGCATTTTAATTTTTCTCCGCAAGACGCATAAATATACACTTACTGTTATTCCTATCAGTGTCAAGTGATGACAGCCATGTTGAGTCTGTTTTTTCACAATTTGAAAAGTTGGGATGACAGGTTCTGCCAGATTCTTTACTTTTAAAAATGTCATTACCACAGTTACTGAAAATGACTGAACTCACTAACTTAGCAGGTACAAAATGGATGTCTGAACTGCCACTTTGCCTTTTATCATATGACTCAGAATTGGAGTTTGTTTCTAAATAAGAAACAATGCTGTTGTTGATTCTATCATCACCCAAGGCAATGGCTACTATGGATTCTGGCATTTGAACTACCCCATTCAATACACCAGATGGACAGCAGGTGGATTTCCAATTATAATCCTCTTTATGTTGCTCAAATAAGGATCTTGTTATATCTGCCTGATATTCAAAATGATTTTCAGATGAGTTTTGTGAATCTTTTGTTTCTTGCATAAAGCGTTTACCGGAGGCATCTCTTTTTGCACTTGGCCTTTGGTAGGAACTCACTACTTGTTCTTCATTGTAGTCCAATCTTGCTTTTGAATCAATTTGTTGTACCAAATTCTGAGAAAATTCATTACTTTTTTGTGAAGTTTCGTGAGACTCCAAAGAGGAAACATCATTTTCAGAAGGTCTACATTTGTTGATTATGATACTGGTACCTGAATTCTGAGCATCACTTGACAAACTATTTCCCATCACAGCTGTTTTCAGGGTTTTGAAATTCTTTGATTTTTTCAGTATCTCTACTTGCTTCCGGCAACTTGGAGGCATTGTTTTTTTTGCTTTTAATATCTTCTGTTTACTTTTCTCTGGGCTTGCCATCTTTCATATCCTAGAATATAAGATACCAAATTTTTAAAAGCATTCTCCAGCAGACAAGTTATTTATTGACAACACTAAAATAATGCCGAGACTACCTCTCCAGATTTAGGTACACACTCCTATTGAAAATCAGAACTAATTTGCCACTGAAAATGTATACTTAAAACTTTTATCTATAAATCTGACTATATAAATTTGAAATATACATTGCCGGTAAGCATTTATTAGCTATTTATCACCTCATTGCTATAAACATTCACTTCCAATTCAATCATACCAGGAGGTCATACTTGAGCTAAAGATCAAACTGAAGTTTTATTCAAAAAAAAAGTTTCATTTTCTATATACAGAGGCATCTTATAAAGTTCAAATATTCAAACTTCCAAAGTAAGTGGTAATGTAGGAGTAATTCTCATTTTAGTCATGAGTACTAAAATAAACATTAATATACACAAGACGTTGTTATTTGAAGTAAGAAAGTGTAATTTACGTTGCATAATACTCAATTCTTCATTATTTCTTATATTTTAGAAAAATCTACAAAACAGAGAAGGGTATTACTCATCCTTTAATATCCACACAGAGTCTGATCTGAACCACATATAGATTTGTAAATGGCTTGAAGAAAAAGAATACTGCCAGTGCACAAAGGCATAAAAAAATTATACTGACACAAGACAGACCAGTACAGAAAAACTAACTTATTAAAATAGAATTTTGAACCTTTTCAGGCATATAATCCAGCAAAGTCTACCAAAATATTTTCCCACTTATTTATATAAAGCTTCATTTATTATATTCTATTCAATTTTAATTGGGAACAGTTCCAGTATTTATGAGATCTGAGGGTGAAATGAGTATTTAGAACAGGAAAGTAAATTGCAACTTCAACAACCTCTATGTACACATATTATAAAATCCTCCACCTCTTACCCTTCTACCAACATCAAACCTTCATTAAGGGGCGTTATACAATTTTCTTCCTATTTAACTACATATTTGTCTCTTCATTATCACACTTTCCACAATATTTTCCATGGAGAGAATGGACAAAGCCTTTTCTCTAGCATATTTTTTCAGTTGATAATCTTATTACAAGCATCTTCACTTAAAGACATTTTTTGTTGTTGGTTCTCTTAGAACTTGTACTGTATACATACAAAAATATTTCAAAGGAAAAAAAAAGGCGGAATTGCTGTGAGAATTGTACTGTTATTAAGTGTATTTCTAACAAGAGATAAGTTCTCCTTTGACTGGAAAGTCCACTAAATTATTACTTCTGTAAATCAGATAACTGAATAATTTTTTCCCGTTCATTTTCTGGCTTCATAAGTCTCAATGACTGGCTTAACTATTTACAAATTTCAGGTACCAGGCATGTTAGACCACATTCACATTACAATCACACCAACAGGCAGTAATTTTTTACATTCAAAGCTGAGTGTAAACCACAAGTTCATCTAAATATATCCTCAGTCACAAAATGCCTGAAACTATTTTACCACTAGGAAACACAAAGGTCAAGTGAAATCTAGATGAAGAGACAAGTCTTCTGCACTTAAAACATATTACTGTTGTAAATCTTGAAAGTAACATCCAACCATATGAAAATACTGCTATGATTCATTACAAAACCTTTGGAAAAAGCCAAGACTAGTGAAAAGCCATGAAATCATGAAACATACTTGATGCATGTAATATACATGGAATACCAATTACAAAACACTGTATTAAATGTTTGAGTTATCCACTAAAGACTACCAATAACTTGTATTTACTGATGTATCCCCAATAACCTGCATTCTCTCATTCTCTCCCATCTTACTCATCCTGAAGTAATCTGTATTCTAAAAATTGAATTTAACCTTCTATCGTCATTTGTAATTTTATGTTAATATAGCTTTTGATTTTCAGCCAGTAAGTTTACAAGTACTTGTTTTTGTATTCATTTTCCCAAAGTAGTAACTCACACATTTTTTTGGGTATTATAATAAACTGGATTAATATGACCAACTTTAGTTACCACTAAACACAAATAGTTTACAACTTTTGTTGTTTTTCTACTATCATTGCTACGGTGAATGGTGTTTCAAGATGATTATTTATAAACATATCTTGAATGAACATGCTGGATAGTGATAAAGTCTACAAGGGCACAACCTATGAGGCTAGCCAAATTGTTTTCCAAAGTAGTTGCAATTTACAGCTTTATGGGCAACGTGTAAGAGTTACCATACATGCTGAGCCTGTGGGGCTATAGACTTAATTTCTGCAAATTGACATGCATACTGATATGCATGTCAATTAAGTTTCCTTGATTACTAGCATTTTTCATGTTTATTGGCTACATGTGTTTTCTTGTCTGCAAAGACCCTGATTTCTTGTTCACTTTTGGATTGCTTTTCCAATGTATTAAAACTTAGTATATTATGACTATCTGCATCTCAATGTATGAGTTATAGCTACCTTTCATTTTGTGGCTTGTCTTTGCTCTTCTCTAATTTTAATGTATGATAATATAATCATCATTTTCTTTTCTCTTTTGGCTAAAAGTTAACATCTTTGAAATATAACCCCCTGTCCTATAGCAGTATGAAATACTGAGATAGTAAAGTCTTCTGCTTCAGGGTATCTGAGGGTGTGGAGCTGCATATCATTGATGTGCAGTGATAAAAACAGGATGAAGAACTGAATGAAAATAGGAATGCTTGCTCAGGATGAATTATTCTTGAAAAAATGTAAATAATGTGAGGTAATTAGTCATAAAAATGCACTATGTAGTGGTTCCTAAGTTTGGAAATCCTCTGCAAAGGAATGTTGAGGAAACAACAAAACTGCCAATAAAAGGCTGAAGGAAGTAAATTACAGGTAACTGCTTCAAAGATGAAGGTCTAGCTTACATGTTGTAGAAAGGTTCATTTAGGTTTCATTATTAGTATAATAAAGAACAAATTCTCAGTCTAATTGGGGAATCCCTGGAATCACCAGAATTCTCTTCAACCACCTCAAATCTTTTGCTATCAAAATACCTATCATTTCAGAGATCTCTGGAATCACGATACTCTTTTACAGCACAAGGCTAGAGTTTTAAAGATGTCTTTTTATAATTTCTCAATTCATGTAGAATCTAGCATATAGGAACAAGGGATCTAATTTCATTTTTCCATCAGATCTTTAACTATGACAGTATGTTAAAGCATTTAAAATTTAACCTGCTGGTCTTCTATTCTATCTGATGATGTAAGTCCTGCTGAGTATACTGTTGTCTATCCCATCTATTTGTTTTACATGCAAACTTACTGAAAATATTTTAACTTGATCTTTTAGGATAGTTTAGTCCACTTACATTTATTCTAAGTTAGTTTTCAAAAAGCCTTAAGTTACACTTGTCTGTATGCATTCCAGTCTTTATGCTTTGTAGTTGTGTTTTACTTTTTATTTCCATTTTATTTAAACATGAAGTGTCCTTAGTATTTTTTTAAGGTCTACATATGCATCACAATTCCAGACTATTATATTTGAATAGTTTCTAAATGCATTATTAATCCAACATGTGTGTTATCTACAAAAGTAACTTTTCCTCATTTTCAGCATTTTACCCCTTTGGTGTCTTGGTTCAATTTAGAATTTTACAGACCATGTTTTATTTTTACACTGTACATTATATTTATGTGATACATTCAAGAAGAACTTCAAAGTTTACATTTTATAGACCTAAACTTAGTTATTATGAACACTATGAACATTCAAGTTTTGTGTGGTCATATTTTCCTTTGTTAGGCATTGAATAAGAATGTAACTGCTGAGTCATGAGATAACTGAATATATAACCTTTATTGTTTGACAATTTATCAACTGAACCAATTTATATTCATATCTGGAGTGTACAAAGGATCCAATTTTACCACCTCTTCTTCACTTTTTAGCATAATCATCTCACTGTGAGTAAAATCATACCTTGCTGTCATTTTGATTTGCATTTTCTGAAGATGCCACTTGTGCATCTTCCTTCAAGAAATGTCTAATTGAGATAAATGACTCACTTCAAAATTGGGTCATTTACCTTATTATTGATTTGTAGGAGTTCTTTTACAAGATATATTCTAAAGTCTCTCATAAGATGCGATACGCAAACTTTTTCTCACATTCTATAAACTCAGTTTTGGATGATATACTTTGAAATGCTTTGATTTTAAATTCTGATAAGATCCAATTTTTTTTGTTTTTATCTTGAAATTACTGCAGATCCAAAGTGTCCTAAAAGTGTTAGTTTCAGTTCTTGAATCTACCTGCATTATTTTTTATACAGTGAAGTAGGATCCCAGTTTATTCTTTCACACGCATATATAGCTTTTCCAGCACCATTTGAAAAGGCAATGCCTTTCCCCACCGAATTGTGAATTGAAATGTCTACAAATGTGAAGGGTTATTTCTGATTTTCTATTTTATCCCAATGCTTTACAGGTCTGTTACTACACTAGTCTTGGATATTATAGCACAGTGTAGTTTTAGAATTGAGGATTCAAATGTCTTCCATCTTTGTTCTTCTAAGATTATCTAGGTTCTTTTGAATTCTTTAAATATTGTATCAACTTTAGATCAGAATGGTAAATTCTTTTAAGGAAGCCATAACTAAGACTTTAATAGGGACTGTGTTGAGTGTATAAATTTGTGGATTAGTGCTATCTTTACCAACTATTTTTAAGTATTAAGGACTTAAGTAGATGGTCTTTCTTTGGGGATGCATGAACATGAAATATGGAGATACAATAGAATTTTATAGTGATCTTGTATCTTGCAACATTACTGGCCATTTATGATTTACAACTAGGGGTTTTCTAATATGTGACCTTATCTATCAATGTAGCTTTACTTGCCAAGTCATATACATGGCATCTTCCTATCACAACATTCAAGTGGCAAAAATGGACATCTTTAATTTTGTTCTTGATTTAAAGAGCCTTCAGCTTTTCACTAAGTATGTTAGCTGTGGCAGTCCCCTAAATGTCTTTTACTGGCTTAAGGATTCTCCCAATCACCCCTACTTTATGGTTTCATCATGATGGAACAATGGATATTGTCAGAAAGTCAATTTTAATGGTCTGTTACATCTTTAACATGGTTGTATTAGATGAATATAGTACATTACATTAACATTTTTGGATATGAAACCGACTTTATGTTCTTGGGATAAATCCCACTTAACCATGGCATATAATCCCTTATGCTGGATTCAACTTGCTAGTATTTTGTTGGAGATTTTTATTAAATTTTTTTGAAACTAGGTCTTACTATGTTGGCCGGGGTAGTCCCCAAACTGCGGACTCAAGTGATCCCCAACCTCAGCCTCCCAGGTAGCTGGGATTATAGGCGTGCGTCACCACCCCTGGCTTTTTTTGAAACCAGGTCTCGCTATGGAGCCTGGAGTAGTCTCAAATCCGTGGACTCAAGTGATTCCTGGCCTCAGTCTTCCAGCGTTGGACCACCGGCCCAGCGCCACCATGTACAGCTTGCTGAAGATTTCTGCAAGATTTCATTCATCAGACACATTGTTCTGGAGTCTTCTTGTGATGTCTTTGTCTAATTTTGGCATGGCAATACTGGCCTTACAGAATGAATTGAGAAGAGGCTCTTCTACTTCTTGGAAGAATTTCCAAAGAATTGGTGTCTTTAACTGTTAAATAGAAACAATAATCATATTCTAGCTCAACCTCTTATAAACCTTCTTGGACTTCCTTTCTTCTGGAGTTCATTTTGTCAATTGAATATTTTTAAGGAATGTCTCTACTTCATTTACTTGATTGGAACACAAGCAAATTTTTCTATGATGTTCTTTTTTAACATTCCTAACTTCGAAGCGTTAGAGTAATGCTCCCTTGTCCATTCTTGATTTTGCAATGCTTTTCCACTGGTCAGTCAGGGTGAATGTTTGTCTCTAAAATAAGCAAATTTTGGTTACTTTGGTTTATTTCTTTCTTGATTTCTGCTTTTTTTATGTCCTTCATTCTTAGACTTTACTACTTGTAGTAAGAGGGTACTGCATACTGATTTGAGTTCTTTTTAAAATAGTTATTGGTATTTTTTTAAAGAACACTTTTAACTGCACCACATAAATCTGTCCCCCATGGGGATTGGGGAGTTCCTTGCTTCTGTTGAAAGTGTCTTTGGATGGGAAGGTTCGCTCCAGAAACAGAAATGTTGTATTACTTGGTGACATATCTTTACTCTTGTCTTACAGTTTTGAACCTCAAGAGTTCCAACCATACTCCTTTTTGGCAGGTGATGGGTATGCTCAGGGCCTTTATGTCTCTGTTTCCATCAGTATGTTTGTATGTGGGTCATTGCTTTTCTTGTTCAACATGAGGACTGAGGTGGGAATGAACTAGAGGGGGACCCCTCCTCCAACATACGCCCTAGCAATTTACCAGCTTCCCCCTTCTGAACTCAAAGGAGCAGCAGCCCTGGGGCAGCAAAGTTGCTCCAGCATCCTCCAACAGGGAGCAGACCTCATATGCTCCCTGTCACACACCCTCCACTCAGGAGAGCACAGGACTCTAGGGCCTCCACTTCAGGGCATGGCTCCTGAAGAGGGTATACCTCTACCTCAACCTGAAAGAGGTGTGGGTGGAGCCCTAGGGCTTTCCTGCTTAGAGGAAAATTTTTTGAGCTTATTACTCTATTTTCATAACCATATTACAAAAACATAAGGCCAAATCAGAAATTCATTATAAGGCTTTGTTCAATATTATCTTATTTAAAAATACAGGAAAGTCTTCATTTAGAAGCATATTTCAGAAGTATATGTTTGAAATATACATTTATACCTTGAAGGATCAGACTTAATCATTTTCTGTTTAAACTCATATTAAGCTATTTTTCTGTGGCTCATTGAGCATGTAAACAAGACATGCTTCTATTAATGAATGAATCAGTGACTAGGACAAGGTTTCCATGTTTTGTTCTCTTATGAAATAGGCCTATCAGCTGGTGAACTTTTAGGGAGAAAATCAGTATAGGCATTATGTAAATGCCAAGGAAGTGATGTAAACAAAAATCGGAAGCATTGCTTCCCCTTCTTACCACTCATGGCAAATGTCACATTTTGCTAGATCTATGCCAAAATCAGAGCAAAATGTAAAGTAAGGAATTACAGGGACACTGAAAACTTATTTACCACCTACATAGCAGACATTTTTTGCTGCTATGTTTCAGTGCTGAATACTTAACGTGCTCCTCACAATAGATTCTGAGTATTAGTCAAAGACTGTAACCCTTTACTATTATTCTTGAGTAGTAATTTGGTCAAAGTTTGCTTTATGGTCTAGTTGAAGCGTTCTTGACTAGAAAATGTTCTTTGTATATCAATGAATGTGCATTTTTGCTTTCTGGTTGAGTGTTCAAAGATTTCTTTGGTTTACAACATATTCAAGACTTCTGTAGTTTTTTACGTATTATGAAAGTATTATATTCATTTTTCTCACTGTTTGGATATACTTTGATTTAGGAGGAGTATGTGTTTATAATTCCTATCTTCTTGAAGATGCATTCTTTTAAAATATCCCCCTTCTCACATGCAATAATTTCCCCCCAAAGTTTACAATTTGAAAATAGTACAACCACTTTAGTTTTCATATGAATTCTTAGTATTCACAGTTGACCTTCAAACTAGACTGTATCTCTTAGAGAAAACATAGTTGGATAACGGTTTTTCTACTCCAGTCTGGTAATCTATATTGTTTGACTTATTTAATCCATTCACATTTGACATTAACATCGATGTGTTGGATTACAGATGAATTAGAGTCGATATTTTGTTTTATATATTTGTAAGGATTTGTTTCTCTATTCATTTAATGCACTATTTCTTAATGCTTTATTAGCATCACTCCTCTAGGTTTCTACATTTTCATGTATATACACTGTACTTACATACTAGATCAACGTTGTGATAATGCTCTTTCATTGTATCATATTTGCAACAAAACACCATAGAACAAATTAAATTTGCTAGGGCTTTCCAAAATTTCTATCTTTAGCACTGGAAATGATGCAAAGATTAACTTTTCTAATAAACAGAAATAGTGTTTTACTGACCACATTTCCAACTAATTCATTAAATTCACCTGTTAAACTATGAATTCTCTGAACATTCAATGTATTTTTCTCAGTAGATCTATTTGTTTTATTATAGAATTTATTATATAAACAGATATTTTCTTATGCATCCTTATTTCCTGGACAGGCTGTAAGACATCACAAGTAAAAAATGTTTGCTTAAATTTTAAAGCATATGCTCTATATAGATCAATTACCCTTTTATACCTAGCTAAGATGTCACAAGTGTATTCAATTTTATCAAATGCCATTTTCTGTCTATAAACAAGTGCCACAAGACATTTTAGTCAATGACAGATCATATATATATATATATATATATATAGTGGCTGTCCCTATATAAACTAGATTTGTCTAAGTACATTTTAAAATTTAATTTTACATTGTTATCTACCCTGGGATACTCCCACTGCCTTATCACCAGAGAACCATTGTTTGTCTTTTGTGTCCAATTCCTGATTTTCTCCCCTTCCCACCTCATGCTCAATGCTCCAATGTTGCTGAGTTAGCTTTAAATTTTTCTTGTCTGTTGGCTTTCTATTTATCCACCATTTTAGTCAGATGATACAGTATTTCTCTTTTTCTTTCTGGCTTATTTCTGCTAGCATGATTCTTTCTAGTTCCATCTATGTAGCTGTGAATGACATGAATTTTTTTTTTGATTGATGAATAACATTCCATCTTGTACAAATCACATAGCTTTCTGTACCATCTATTTTGGGACATTTGGGTCGCTTCCATATCCTGGCTATTGTAAATAGTGCTGCAATAAACATCAGGTACAGGTGTCTTTTTGTATTAGAGTTTTTGTAACCTTTGGGTAGATTCCTAGTAGTGGGATTGCTAAATCCAATAGGGGTTCCATTTCAGTAGTTTAAGGGTCCTCCACATAGCTTTCCACAGTGGCTGGACCAGTTTGTAGACCCATAAGGATGTAAGTGTCCCTTTCTCTCCATATCCACATCAGCAGTTGTTGCCCATTTTGATATGAGCCATTCTTACGGGTGCAAGGTGGTATCTCAATGTGGTTTTTATTTGCATTTCCCTGATTAGTGATGTTGACTATTTTCTCATATGCCTACTGGCCGTTTGTATTTCCTCTTTGGAAAAGTGTCTTTTTAGCTCTTCTCCCCATTTTTGGACTGGGTTGTATTAATTTTGTTGTGTGAGTTCTTTGTGGATCTTTGTTATCAGGCCCTCTCACTTATGTGTAGGGCTAAGATTTTTTTCCCATTCAGTTGGGTTGTTTTGGTTACTATCTTTTCTGTGCAGAAGTTTTTTACTTTGATGTAGTCCCAGCTGCTTATGTTTTCCTTTTTTTTTTTTTTTTAAGCATTTGTAGATGTGTCCTGAAATAAGTTTCTGAAGTGTTTCACCCATATTTTCTTCTATGTACTTTATGGTTAAGGCCTTACATTCAAGTCTTTCATCCATTTTGAGTTGTTTTTTTTGTATAAACACTATGTACTAAATATATTCTGACATTTCACAGAACAAAATCACTAGACATATTTTGAAAAAAGTATTCCTGTGATATAGCAAAGCATGACTGTATTTAGATCACAACATAATCTAATTTTTTCAACTAATTTTCACTTTTAGTTTTGAAATAATAAACCTACCTTATTTCTGAAATAGACTAAGCAATTGTAGGTGTTTCATGTCTGTGGATTTGTCTTGTTGGCATTTTAACACTTTTGTATCTGTACTACAGACAGCAGTAAGTCTAATTTTCCAATGCTAGATCAAAGTTAAACTGGTCTCAAAAAAAATGAACTACAAGATTCTTGAACATTCCCTTTAAGAGTTTACATTTATGAAAAGCAGTATTCCTTATGTGTTACTAATATTTACTCCAATGCCAGTTACAAATAATTGACTACAAATTATTGAACTTGTAAAAACAGATACAAAACCATATTTTATCTTTCCTATTTAGTTGTCTTTCCTATTTAGTTGTTTCTCCATTTCAACACAATTTCAAATTTATAAATTTCCTCAGTTTATAAATTTGTATTATCAAGACCTATAGTGCTGTTTAATATTAGTGATTCCTTTTCTTTTTTTTGGTCTTATCAATAAAAGTAATTAATTTAATCAACTTTAAAAGTGACTTGGTTTAGCAGACTTTTCTACTTTATGTATTATTCCATTTCACATTTCTGTATTATAATCTTATTTTCTTCAGACTTGATGGGTTTTAGTTTAAGATGAAACCTCAGATCTTATCCAGTTCCCGCTCCTCCTCCACATTATTCATTTAAAGCTACAGATCTTCCAAGTCTTAAGTCTCACAAATTTTGATGAATCTTATGTTATCATTTGGTATAAATACATTTTAGTTTTCATTGTAATTTCTTTTAAAATACATGGATTTGTTAGAAATCTATTAATATCCATACAACTGCTTAGATTCTAGAAATCTGTTGGAAGTTAGGTTAATTCCGCCATGATAAAAATATCTTCTAAATAATTTCAATCCTGTAACAATTGCTAAGGCTAGCTTCGGTCTTTCCAAAAGCCCCATATGTACTTGTGCAGAATATATATTCCAATGCACCTGGGCAGTGTTATGTTAGCTGAACTATTTACAATGGCTTTTGGTCATTATCTCAAAAAAGATAATCCTGAATACCATAATCTCTCCAGTATTGAAATCTTAATATGCCAAAGTCTGAAAAGTATTCTGGAATTTTTTAAATTTCTAAAGGTCATTTATACATTTTTAAAAGTGGACTTGAGAGACAAATAACATCTTTCAAGTCATTTACAAAATGCGTATCAAAGACTATTTTTCACAAATTCAGATGCAGGTAAAGTAGATCTCTAGCAATTGTGGAAGTTTCTACATTTCCATGTATACACTCTATGCTTACATACTAAATCAACTCTGTGATAATACTTTCATTGAGTTGAATTTTTTTAAAAAAGGCACAGAACAGAAGTGCTTTACACAATTTCTACCTTCAGCTTTGGAAATGATACAAAGATGAAATATAGAACATGGTGAATTATAAAAACTTTAGAATAGTAGGAATAAACTGAAAACTTGACATATGAATAGCTATTACAGGGGAAAATTGTAGGTAATTACACAGAGAATCCACGAGAGGGGGAGATTAATTTTACAGTCAATTATATTTTGTAGTTTTGTATGGTGGAGAAGTTACCTTTTTTTCCCTCTTTGGTCATGGCTATCCTAAGAACATACCTTCATATTGTTAGATGATGCTGTTTTTTTAAATTCTTCAGTAATATAATGTATATTAACATAAGAATTTTTCCATTTTCTGGAAAGCCATGCTTTTACTTTCTTTTGGCAATGTAAAATCCATTCTGCATGCACCACCATTTTGGTGAAAACAACACCAGTGACAGAAGATCAGCATTCTTTTAGCTTCTCATTCTATTGTGGAAATAATTATCTCTGAACTATTAACTTTTGAACGAGCAAAAAAATTTTTTTTTCTTTAGAGACTAGGTCTCGCTATGTTGCCTGGGGTTGCCATGGACTCAAGTGATTCCCAGTCTCAGCCTCCCAGATAACTGGGATTACAGGTGTGTGCCACCCTGCCCAGCCTGAACCAGTAAATTTTTAGAGCAAATTTGCCCTAATTCATGAAAGGTCCTGGAATTTTTCTGTCTGGAAGGAATATTAAGTCAGATAAATGATGCATTTTTAAACTGAAATTCTCATGGCTGCTTTGTCATTTGTCCAGTTCAACTAATAAGGTTTTTTCCCCCAAATTTATTGGGCTAAATTGAAAAAACAAATATTACTGGTTAAAATCTTGAATTTCAGTTTTAGAAACTTTGATTGTAACTAATTGCAAGCCTGTCGTTGTGGTTTGAGAATATGACTGAAGCCATTTCTTCTGCAAAGTTGGTATCTTCAAATACTCGTTTTGCTTTTCCCAACCCGATCTCAATTCATGAGTATTCAGATTTCTAGATCCAAAAGTGGTATGGAGATACACACATATACTTCATTAAAAAACATGGGGCAATCTTGAAAGTATCATCCATCATACAAAATCTATCTTCTCAAATGAACACTCCATTCAAAAGATCTTTTTAGAGCTGGGCACGGTGGCTTGTGCCTGTAAGCTTCAGCCTATGAAGCGGCCGGGGATAGGGATCGTGGTTTGAGTTCCACCTGGGGTCTGTAGAGAGACCTAGTTCCAAAAAAAAAAGAGCTGGGTGTGGTGGCATGTGCCTGTAATCCCAGCTACCTGGGAAGCTGAGGCTGGGGATTGCTTGAGTCTGTGGTACCCCAGGCAATGAGAGCCTGCAGTTCCATGGGCAAAAATAGCAAGACCTAGTCTCAAAAAAAAAAAAATCTTTTTAGAGGATTTTAAAAATTATTTTTTTACAAGTGTTTTTGTGATTTTCACCTTCGGGGTTTGTGATTGATGTTTTAAACCTTAGAGATCTTGATCTTCTGTAATTTCAGCATTTTGGAATATGGCTGGTACCATTTAATATTCCAGGTACTTAAACAGGAATGGTGGAAGTCTCCCACTACCATCCTGGATTTGTCCAATTACTTGTTTTTAAAATTTCCCTCCCTATAAAGTTTAAAGCTAGTGTATATTTTGATTAAGTTTCTGCTGGTGGTGGAACAGGAGACCAGTTTTGTCCATCATAAAAGATCTCTATCTGTAATAATGCTTCCTATAGAGATAGTAACATGACACTATCTCAAATACACAAAAAAGTAATTAAAATTTCCCTCCCTATAAAGTTTTTAAAATTTCCCTCCCTATAAAGTTTAAAGCTAGTGTATATTTTGATTAAGTTTCTGCTGGTGGTGGACCAGGAGACCAGTTTTGTCCATTATAAAAGATCTCTATCTGTAATAATGCTTCCTATAGAGATAGTAACATGACACTATTTCAAATACACAAAAAAGTAATTATTCACTGAACTAAACTTTTTTCTACCTTTAGGTTTTCCTAAGAGTAAAAATTTAAAAAATTATTCTAAGATACACTATGTAACTTATTCCAGGGAATAGGAAAGTTGGTATTTTCAGATTTAGGAAATCTATCACAAGTACAAATAAGATACGGTAGTATAAATAGTATTACTTTAACGAGTACACAGTGATCACAAAACAACTAAGTTGTGGATCAATCCTCATTAGTTTTAAGTGTGGTCAAAGTCCTACCAGGATCAGTATATGAATGCCAGAATTTTAGCTTATAAAAACTTTATCAAAGGAATGATAATAAGCAGTATAAACTTCTAATAAAAAAATAGTTCCTTGTCACCACTTCTTAATCTTAATGCCTAAGACAAGCACTTTTAAGAAACGTAAGAGCTTGGCATTTTAAAATGTTTACATTAACAGTTCATGACTTACATATTTCTGTCATCATCTATAAAATCAACTTCCTGTAAGCACAGTTAGGTCTTTTCCATAATTAACATGCATTTTCATACTTTTAGTTTCACCAGTACCTGTTAAATATTTTCCATATAACCAGCTAGAATATCATGATTGTTTTTTTTTCACTAAAATTCTATTTTATCAAATTGCCTATATATCTTCCTGCTTTCAAATTACCACAATCTTTAAATATCAACTATTTTTCTTTCTTTCAAGGTTATATATTAAGACCACCGTTTAAAAAAATCTTCCCTCAAGAGAACTACTTATCTCAATTTCCCAACTACAAATTTATTTTAGTCAGGAATTTTGAAAGCAGCTGTTTCTTATTTTCATATTCTCAGCAAGATGTCCTTTATACACTTTATTAAAACTACTTAATAGTCAACTTAAGAAAGTGATCCTGGGGAAGAAAGAGACCCATGGTTATTCTTTCCTTAACAATTTCAGAACAGATCTCAGCAATTTTTGTAAGGTAGTTCATGTCAGCACTGACAGAATCACAGAGATATAGTGGTACCATATTTAACTGGCAAATAGAGTCTCTAAGGGGTTGAATTTATAAAGATCTATATACTAATACTCTTATAACTCCAGAAATTTAATCAGGAGCTTAAAAAAATTCTAATTATATCCAATTATCTCCTATGTTTCTGCCCTACTCTGATTGGTAGAGCTGAAGAGGGATAAGATACCAAAATCTACATAGCAATGCCTCTCAATAATATAGGTCATTTTATTTACACCTCAAAGAATAGTAAGATGTGACAGAGTAACAGGATATAATTCTTTGTAGTTTATACTTCAATTTAATGAGAATGCTTGTGTATGTTGATTTAAAATTTTTTCAATGTTTTTAATTTGATCACATCGAACTACATCTTTATACCCACTGTAAAATAGCTGCATAATATGAACGAGCAAAGATGCACAGATGATGCAATATTTTCATGGCAGAATTCAAGATATTAAGTAGCAAGGAAATAGAATGAAATTGAAAGCAGCAACAAAGTAGAGGAAAAATAAGCAGAAGAGAAAAATAAAGATGTATATAGATACAGCAGTTCTTAAAGAGGTAAATCATTTTCATTAAGACACTGTTTAAGCATGTCTACTGAGGCAGAGATCAATTCTATGTGCTGTACTATTGTCTACTAATGTAGACAAAATTGAGTTAAGTACATTAATCTGATAGGGTCAAATTCAGTATCTCTAAAAACAAATTGAAGGATAAGCTACAAAATTATACCTCAAAGGAATTCACTCGAGTCATTTGTTCAGATGTTTGGCATATTCCCTTTACTCTGGAAGTAGTTCTATTGCCATTTACTACCAGTAAGCAGGCAACCATAATCTGAGAAACATATGGAGTCCCAACTCTAACAATCTGCTTAAATGGATGTAGTTTATATATATATACATATATATATATATATATATTTTTTTTAAGAGACTAGGTCTCTATGTTGCCCAGGATATTTCCCATCCTGCGGACTCAGGTGATCCCTAGCCTCAGCCTCTCAGGTAGCTGGGATTACAGGCACCCGACACCATACCTGGCAGTTTTTTCCAGACCAGTTCTGACTATGTTGCCTGGGGTAGTCTCGAACCCACGAACTCAAGTGATCCCACCCAGGCCTCTTGTCTCCCAGCACTTGGATTACAGGTGTGTGCCACCACACCCAGCCTATATTTTATTTCTATTAATGTATTCGGAAGAATCATTTTTCTAGCTCTCCATCACATGATATGTCTTCAGAGAGCTAAAGCTAAATGCCATCTTGTCACAAAGCTGGGAACATGGACTTAAAATGCCAGCGTTTTCATCTTCAACATTGTAACAGAAAGACAAAATGCAGTGTTCAAATACAGCAAGGTTGGAGTCAGAGACAAAGCAAAATCATTACCACTCTCTCCGTCCTGGTCACATGGTCACTGGTTCAAACTGTATGATCACTGAGCTGGGGGAGAAGTGACTAGGAAAAGTTCAGCCTTGATCTTTATTTTTTAAAGGCACATCTCTGTCAGAGAACTTCCCTCAGTCGATTCAAGCGTCTTCTACCAGCAAGCTTCAACAGGTGGATAGTATGGGTTGGCGCTCCAAGTTCCTTCAGTTTAAGTAAGCACTTTGGCATCTCACTCAGAATTTGCTAGAACCTTGGTGTTCTGGTGACTCCTTCACAATACCTCTCACAGGACGCTTCCCTACCTCCGTGAAAATCCAGTCAACTGCTGAGGCAGCACTTTTCTTCAGCTCCGTCTGACAAAAGCCACCCCTGGTAACAGGGCGCCGGCTCAGTTCAGTTGGGGGCTGGGGACTACATTTCCTCCGCTGACTGGAAAATAGTCCGGTCCAGCCGCCAGCGGCTCTTCACTAGCCGGCCACCTAGCCGGCCACCAAAACGGCCACCCCGAGGCCGTTCCCTGCACAGCCCCGACTCCTACGAACCCTACGCCGAGCCTCTGGGGCGCCGCCAGAGCCGGCGCCCGCTCCGAGAGCAGATACAGCCGCGTCTGGTCGGCCCGGGTGGGCGGGCGTCTTGGTCAGGTCGGAGCCCCAGAGCGGTTCGCACCGCCTCTTCACCGTCTGCCCCGCCGTCAGCGCCCGACTCGCCTGCCCTCACAGACGCGCGCCGCCGCGCCCAACCGCCGCCCCGGGTGACCGCCGCTCGCCGGTCCCTCACCCAGCCCGTCAACGTACCTATAGCGGCGCCACGCCGGCCGCTACTTTGCCTCCAGCCGCCGCCAGCCGCCACCAGCCCCCAAAGAGACGCGCGCGCCAGTGTCGCCTGAAGTAAGTCTCCCGCGGCCCACCCCCGACGCATTCCGGACCAATGGCAGCGCGGAGGGGTGGCCGTCCAGCCAATCCTAGAGGACCCTGGGGGTGGGGCGGGAGGCGGCGGGCAAGTGGAAGTTAGCTGAAGGGTGCTGGGTGTTCGCCTCTAGACGCGCGACTTCCCATGGGCCCTTTCGCCTGCCTCTTTGCCTTGCCCTGCGCAGTGCCTTGAGCGGGGGTGCTCTAGAGCGACTTGTGTGGAGATTTGGAAAGGTTTTCAAAAGTCCTTATTGCCTCTTACCTACAAAACAGAGAGGCTACCCTTAGGCTGCCGCTTATCTAGTCGAATTTTTCAAATACTACATCAAAATAGGCTTTATATTTTATCATTGAGTTTTTGGACAAATGCTCAAACTTCGTGATCCTGGTGAATAGGCCTTGAGATTAGGTCTCACTATGTTGCCCGGGGTAGTCTCAAACCTGAGAACTCAAGCAATCCCAGGCCTCTTGCCTCCCAGCGCTTGGACTACAGGTGCACACCAACACCCGGCTATGTTTCCTTAAATTTTCAAAGTTGTCCCATGTACCCAGCACCCTCCTCTGATTGTAGGATGCCTACTCCATTGCTAGATGGTAATCATTTTGGGGATTATCGTGCGAAGTACAAGACATGGTTGATATTAAAATCATAATAAATAGCACTGCTATTATTTTGTCAACTAGCTTGATAACGCCCTCTATCTCTCAGAGTAGAATTCTCTGCCTCCTGACATCAACTATTTTCAAAATAGGAAAGATGAGACAGGGCCCGACAGTTTAGAAGTCTGACCAACTCCAGCCCAGTTGGTTTCCAAAATATGGCCTGGAATTCCAGGAATTCTGCAAGGTCAAGAATGTTCTCATAACAATAGGAGACGATTTGCTTTCTACCATCTTGTCGTCCCAGGAGTTTTGGGTGGAATTTTCTAGCTTGTCTGGAAAACGAATGTGATGTTGAAGATTCAAAAAAAGATGTGAGAATTTAAGCTGTCTTATTCAAAGTAAAGAGTTGGCAAAAATTTAAAACAATATCAATCTTCAATTGTTATCGTTTTAAATATCAATTTTTGTTTTTGCAGAAACTAATTTTGAATATAAACTTATTTGTAGAGTTGCTGCAAAGAGTGAGCATGTGGGGCGAGAGAGAGGGGCGGCAAGCAAATTGAAACTGAAATCGTAGAAAAACAAGCAAAACGGGGTGCTTAACAAAACTTAAAAGGGAGCAGCCCTCTATCAGAACCAGATTGGTTCCCTCAATAATAAGTAGCCTTTAGAAACATTTCTATTTAGGGTGATAAGATAACTTCTGTGTCATTTTAATAGTAACAGATATGTATTGGGCTTTATGTTAATCAAGTCCATTCCATGCAATATTTTCCATTTAGTTCCACGTCTGAAGTTGGACCATCTGTATTCAGAGCCATCTGAGTCACTTACTAGCTATGTAGTCTTGAGTTGAATTACCTCTCAGAATCAGTGATCTTGAAATCAAGTGTAAAAATAGGGCAGAAGCCTTTCAGCTAGCAAGTCAATAAAATGGCACTTTAAAAATCTGGCTTTGCCCTCCCCTCTTCTTCCCACCTACACAGCAGTCACAAGACTCACAAAAGAATTTAAGCAACAAAATTTATTACCAAGGAGAACCAAAAGTCACTAAGGTGGCAAGTAGGCAGTTACCTTACCCCACTCACTGTTCAATTCCAAAGTCTCAAAAACACTTCCAAGATGGAGCCGGCATGCATTTCAAACAAATGGCTCCTTTACCCCTCTCCAAGCCTAAGGCAGGTGAAGCAGAGAAATGCTCACAGGGGACTAGGGATTGAGGTCTGACTTAGCCAGATCTTTCCCCACCACTCATACTAGATCATAATGACATGTAGGGTTAAATTCTTGTCTTAAAGTAGAGGCTCCCACGGTCCTTGCTCAAGTACTTATCAAATTCAGGAGCATGGTCTGGAAGGCAGCACAGATAAGGATAAGGGCTTAACTGCAAGTGCTGCAAGATTCACATTTTTTTGCTACACTGTTGTGTTTAACTTGCAATTTTGCTTTTGTAAGCCTGCTTGCTCCAAAAACCCTTCTTCCCTGAAGGTCTGCACTGTTCTCGCCCCTGACCCTGTGCCAGGAAGGGACAG
Organism: Uropsilus gracilis; assembly: GCA_004024945.1. Taxonomy (NCBI): domain Eukaryota; kingdom Metazoa; phylum Chordata; class Mammalia; order Eulipotyphla; family Talpidae; genus Uropsilus; species Uropsilus gracilis. The sequence goes on along the minus strand of PVHY01005879.1, from coordinate 30,894 downwards.
TCCCTATGGTTATTAGGCTCATTAACTGGACCTGAGACTCGATCTAGGGGGTACAACAGTAGGCATTTCACAAAGTCCAGTTTTTTAGCAGACAGAAATTCCAAGTTTAAACATCCAAGCTTTCCAATACTTTGTAGCTCCAAGTTCTCAAAGTTCAAGTTCTCCAAGTTCAAGCCTTTCAGTCTTCTGTTTTGCTTTTCTCTCTCCAGCTGAGCTCCTCTTGCTTCCACTCTCTCCAGTGTCCAGAGCTGGTCTTCTCCCCATGCTACAGTAGCCCCAGCTTCAGGCACCCCTCACTACTTACAAGTAGCAGTGCTCCCAGAGCAGGGAAACAAACCTCCCTGCTGGATCTCTAGCTGAGCTCTGCTTCCATTTGCAACTTGGTGCCAAACTCAACAAGCATCTCTGCTCCAGGCCCAGCTATTGAGAGCTACTTTACAGCAAAAGCTGAAATCCTTGATCTCAAATTCTGGGGACTGGGGACTGCTCAAGCCCAAGCCACAATATCTGCATTCATAATTACGGAAATAAAAATCCTCCAGACCCCCCCCACTATCAATCTTGTCACTAAAATGAGAAAAACAGTAAATGATGTGAGTTCTTAATTACCTCAGAGCTCCTAGCACTTACCCACATTAATTAAATTCTCATGTCACACTATTTGAGGTTTTCTGAAGTCTCTCAACTTACTACTTAAATTTAAAAAAGAAATTTGTGGGATAACAGATATCATGTACATTTTCTGACTTGTCTAGGTACTAGGTCCTAGGTTTTAATTGTTATTAAAATCAATAAAGTTAAGTGATATGAATGCTTTTGAGCAAATCTCTTAGTCTTTTGTGCTGCACGCAATGTTTTTCATTTATTGTTTTCTTCCAGTGAGAACTGTGTAAGCAGAACTTTGGCCCATGATCAGTGTCACCAGATATTCCTATCATGACTGTTATATGTAAATATAATTGCTGTTACTAACCAGCTGACTTTAAGGTAGAAGCGTTCTCCTAAATTTTCTGGGTAATTGCACTGTACTCACATGAGCAAAAGCTAACAAATCAAAAGCATGCACAGAAATGAAATTCCCAGAGATGTGACTCAACCTACAGGTACTGCTTGGCAATAGTCGGGACTGAACAAATGCCACACAAAAGGAATGAATTTGGCCACAACCAGAACAAAGCTGGAGGCACATTCCTATCAGAGTCTAAATGGCTATGGTAAATAAAAGAAAAAACAAGAAATTGAGTTATCCGGTGCTAGGTAACAACCAAATAGCTGAGTCTGTTGAGAGGCAGGCCCTGGGGGGACCAGGCACCTAGGCTAGTTGAGACTTGTTCAGTGGCAATCATAGTGAAAACAGGTTGGAAGGGGCAGAAGCCGCCAACCAACAAGCCACAGAGGAAAAAACGCTCAAAACCAGGCTTCGGCCGCCCAGGTTCCCTCACCCACGCAGAGCAGTTGCCACTCAAACGCAGTTCAAAATATTAACAAGGGAATTTAACAGGGAAAATGAAGTCCTCAGTGCCACAAGTGGCCAGTTATCTGACCCCAGTCAACATTTTTGGTCCCAAAGGTCCCAAAGACACATGTACAAGATGGTGTCTTTGCCTCTCCACACCTGAGGCAGGCATTCTGCCAGTTTCAATCTTTCTCCCCCATCTTTTCTTTGCTTCTTTCCTCTCCAGCGTTCTGTGCTGCTCCACTTCTCCAAGGCTCTTCAAACTTCTTCCACAATTGCTGATGCACAAATCAGTTCTCCACATCCCTGGCCATCTCCAGGTACCAGCTCACTATTTTTTCCCATTGTTGCAGTGCCACACTCTCCACACTGGCGACTCTTCTGCCGGTCACCATGGCTCCTTGCCACCTCCAGCTCACTCTTCCAGGGGGCTTCCCCTGGCCAGGCCATGTGGGCCTGTTTTCTCAGTCCACAATTCTTGTCTCCTTCCTCTTTTTTCCCCTCTCTCCTCACTCCTTTTTATGTGCCCTTTCACGCTTCTTGCTTCTTCTCGAGGGTCTTCCTCTCAGACCCCACCCACCAGGGTACTCTGGCTCCAACAATTTTTAACTGCATCACTCACAACCCTGCATCAATAGCAGGATGGAAATGCACCCAATCACCACTTGACAAACTTTCCATCAATCAGAATTGTACTGACTAAAAATCTCATTGGCTTAAAGCTGACCTGAACCCATCCCTTTTGTCTAGATAAGCACATATGTCTAATAGATCTCCAAGGGCATTTAGCTCACATAATCCTTCAGTTTGTATGCCTTGGATGGCAATCCTCAGGCCAGGAATAAATATTTGCAGTAATACTCAAGCTGTAACAGCTGTGAAACAGTGCTATAACACTCAGTATTGCCATTGACAGCAGGTGACTTGATTCCAGTCTCATCAGCCCCTATATACATCCCCATGTGAATTCACTGGGCTTGATTTATCGAACTGTGAGATAATAGAGTGTTGTTTTAAGTCAGTAAGTTTGTGGTCATTGATTATGGCAACAACAGGAAAGTAATACTAACTTTTATTAAAATAAACACAACCATAGATGCTTTTTCCACTTTTTTTTGTTGTTTTGTTTTTTGAGACTAGGTCTTGCTATTTTTGCCTGTGGAACCGCAGGTTCATGTTGCCCAGGGTACCACAGACTCAAGCAATCCCTGGCCTCAGCTTCCTAGGTAGCTGGAATTACAGGCATGCGCCACCATGCCCAGATACATTTTTTTAGAACTAGGTCTCGCTATGTGCCTCCGGCAGGACTCAAACCACAATCCCTGGCCCCAGCCATGGCTGCCGTTTATAGGCATGAGTCACCATGCCCGGCTGGCTTTTTCTATTCTTGATTTGAGAGTATATCTTTATGTTCCCTCCTTAGAGAAAACACATAAGTTCTGTGTCTGTCTGTTTACCACAAGTTTATCTTAAGCCTCTGGTTTCCAGTATGTTGATAGGAAACCTATATAGCTTATATATCTATATATTAGTTATATAGCCCAACCCAAAACATTGACACTATTTTGTATGTTAATAACCAGAACCAAATAACCTCATTCCTCACCATTTACTTAAAGGGATCAAAGATTAGTCTACAAAGTGTTTATATCAGAGGTAGACCTCAGAGCTGAGCTGAAGTCTATTTTACATAGATTACAAATACTGTACTAAAATGAGACTTTTTTACTATATTTATTATGACTTCAGCTTTTATTGATTCCAAATCTGTTTTCAATGTCAACTTTATACATGTAAAAATTACCTAAAATATAAAGCATACATTTTATGTGTACAATGAGTTCTGAGAAATATAATCACCACCACAATCACGATCACCTCCCCATTCCCTGTGTACTTTGCAGTCACCCAAAACTTTTGAATTCCAGCTCCAAGAAATCCATGGTCTACTTTCAGTAAAAATGTCTTGTGTCTATCTAGATTTTCATATAAGTAAAATATAACATACTTTTATATCTTGCATTCAGCATATTGTTAATTGAGATTCATCCATGTTGCTATGAGATTAGTAGTTCCCCTCCCCACCTTTTCACTCGGTATTGTATTATTGTATTATTATTGTATTCACATTGTATTATATGGATGAATCAGACACTATTTACTTTCTTTATTCACTGGCTGGTCAGCATTTGGGTTTGTTACAGTTTTGTCTGTTGTGAATAACATTACCTTGAACATTTATGTACACATTTTTCAGGGACTATATATTTCTTTTCTACCAGAGCATAAAAGTAATAGAGTTAAGCCCGCCCAGCCTGAGGCCAGCTCAAGGCCAGGACAGAGCGTGTGTGTGTGTGTGTGTGTGTGTGTGTGTGTGTGTATGTGTGTGTGCACAATAAAACATTCAGATAACAGCGGACACAGATGGGGTCCCTTACTGACCGGGAAGGAACAGCCTGTTCAAGGTAGACATCTCAGTCCAAATATACTCATTAATTTTGATGTATGTCTCAAGCCTGTCAGGATGTCTAACTGCATTTTATGCAAATGCTTTGCTCTGTGTCCGTAAGGTTATTGCCTCTATAAGGTTAGGAATGCAAGTATGTGTTTTGAGCTTTGCAAAAAGTATAAATTGCCTGTAAAATCAATACTTGAAGGTCTGAGTCCCTTTCTCTGACTCAGAGGCCTTTGACTGAACTATAATAAACTCTCCTTTCTTCCTGGTTTCTTCCTGGTTTGTGTCTGTGTCTATTGTTAACATATAACAATAGGTTATATGTTAAGTATATGCTTAATTTCAAGGGTCAGCAAAATATTCCCGAAGGACCAGAAAGTAAATTCTTTGGATTTGTAGGCTTATGATCTCTGTTACAGTGTCTCTGGTCAGCTGTTACAGTGTGAAAGCAATCATAGGCAATACACATTTGTCCCAAGATGGCTTTATTTGCAGTAACTGCAACAAAACAGATTTGGTAAGGCCCTTAGTTTGTAGAAATCAGCAAATTAGGTTGCAAAGAGTCACTATTATGTTTTCTTTTAGTCAGTTTTTAGCTGGAGTTTTTATATTGAGATCCAGATTAATATTAAATTAGCTTTGGTAGATGGTGTGAATTTTGTTCATGCTGTTTTCCTTGTTTCAGTAAATTTGTTGAAAGGCCATTCTTTCTTTCTTTTAATTATCTTGACATATTTATCAAAAAGCAATTGACCGTATATATGGATCTATTTTTGTTTCTGTTGACTTATGTGTTTATCTCCATGTTGATATCCCATGATTTTGATTGCTGTGGCTTTATTATGGATCACAAATTCAGAGGATATAAATCCTCCAACTTCATTTTATTCTTTTCAAGATTATTTTGCCTATTCTAACTCCTTATTTCCATATAAATTATAGAATCCACTTGTTACTGTATTTGTCATTATTAATCCCAAAATCAATTTACTGGAACACAAATGAAAATTAAAAAAGAAAAAAAAAACTAGTCCAGTGCCACGGACTGGTCAATCGAGAGAGCGGACCGCGGGGAACCAGGGCTGGGCTGGAGCAGGAGAGGCACAGGATTGGCGATGACAGACAGACACACCACTCAAGAGGCAATGAATCTGCTGCATTTTATTTGGGATTTTAGTGGATATATATAGTGTTTAAAACGATTACATCAACATTCTATGAGTACATGCAGTCGGTATTATAACAGATTTTATCTTAGGTGAACATTAAACATATTAACTAAAACATAATATTCTCAAAAGCATTCCAAGACAATCATCTATTTTAAACCTATGATAGCTAGACTGATTAATGATCACTGCAATTGTTTCTTGTCTACAAAGTTATCTGGTTCATCAGGTTTCACTACCTTAGGTATGTCACTAATGGATTTGTTATCCCTTCACCGAAAGTTTACCAGGGTTAATAGGAATTGTTCTTTCAGTTTTAACATTCTGACGGCAGGGCTCCCTCTAATTGTTTCTTAGTTAATCATGCAAGGCATGACCTCAACAACACTTCCACCACCTGGGGTCTGAGAGCTACGCCACAAAGGTCCCCTGATATGCAGGTCAGCTCCTGACACGTCCCTCCTGCGGGGCAGAGAGCTAGCCCAAGAGAGCTCTGTCTCAAAGGTTCCCCTCCAGGTCAGCTCCCACAGTCCAGAGTAGATAATATAATGCATTTCATGTTTACATACTGTTTTAGGAGACTTTTATTTAAAATACATACACATACATATTGCAGTGTGTCAATATATGTATATGTATGTACGCACTAGAGAGTTGTCATGTAAATGCATTCTTACTCTGTTACTGACAAATGCTGCCTTATCCTGCATGATGAGTTACTGAATAACAGCTATTTAGATAAAGCAATATAAAAATATCAATGACGCACTGAAGCAGTTTATTTATTTTGAAGCTACAATAATTTTTAATTTAATTACATTGAACACATGGACATGTGTTCATGAAATATGGTCAGAATGACATTTTAAAATATTGACTCATAATTCTTGAGTGCTAACTTTCTGACATGTATTTTGTCATGTATAATTTTCATTAAAATATTAATAGTAATAAATTGAATGTTGGAATTACAGAATATTTTTGTTCTTTTTATTTTTCTTATCGAAATATTTAAAAAATATTTAGCTAGCCCTCCCAAAGATACTAATTTTGGTTATATATCAGCTCAATTTAATTTGAATGACTCTAAGACAAGTAACTATATTAGAAAAAAATAGAGTTATTGTTTATGTCTTCCCAACTAAAATAAAAGATTCATTTCCAAAAGAAAAAATTACTAGCTGGTGTGTCCTTAGCAACTAAACTTTCTAAAGTTAATTGAAAAAGGAGAATGTGAAATGGCATATTCATCTACATCATGAAAGTACCTTCACCCAAAAAAACCTCTTTGTTTTGTACACCATTTATAACCTATTTTCCCTTTTGAAAATCTAAGAAACATGTTTTTTTAACTTTCTCCACTGAAATGACCAAGAAACATGACCAGTCTAATGGCAACCCGCTCCTAAAGTGTTCAATCTAAATAGTATTTCCCACTTCAAGAAGCCGGAACTTCTTAGTGGATTCCAGGTCTGAGGAGGAAAGTACAACTTGACCTGGAACACCCTACACTCAAGAGGAGGGGACTTAAATATTACCTCTTAAGTAGAGGCATATTTTAGGATTCGTATACATATTTTAAAACGCTACATTATCCTCTAAGGGATTTTGATTTTTTAAAAAAGTAACCAGTTATCTGTACACATACACATTATAGGCATAAAAACTTAATCTAATACCAGCCGGAAGCTGGCAGCAGTTGTGATCTCTCTCCCCCTATTAGGCCACCATAAGGCTAGCTCTTGCCAGGCTCCTGAGTCCAACAACCTACCCTTTATACAGACCCCCTGATCAAAAAAATGGACCAGTGTGAGCTATGAGCTGATTGGTGCTAAATGTTCCAATCAACCATATGATTGAAAAATGAAAAGCCAGGCACGGTGGCTTGTGCCTGCAAGCTTCAGCCCATGAAGCAGCCGGGGCTAGGGGTGGTAGTTCGAGTCCCGCTCCGGGCAACACAGCGATACCTAGTCCCAAAAAATAGCTGGGCGTGGTGGTGTGAGCCTGTAATCCCAGCTGGGAAGCTGAGGCTGAGGATTGCTTGAGTCTATGGTACCCTGGGCAATGTAAGCCTGTGGTACTACTGGCAAAAATAGCGAGACCTAGTCTCAAAAAAAAATATTTTTTTTGAAAAATGATACAAGCACCCGGGCGTGGTGGTGTGTGCCTGTAATCCCAGCTACCTGGGAGGCTGAGGCTAGGGAATCACTTGAGTCCAAGGGTTTGAGACTACCCCAGGCAATATAGCAAGACCTAGTCTCAGAAAAAAAGAAAAGAAAAATAATACAATCAGACTCTAGGGTGGGGCATCCTGAAAGAGGATATAAGCCAGGGTCAGAGGGAGCAGAAGTAAAAACTGTCCCAGCCTCTGGGAGAAAACCTTTGCGAGAGAAGATTCCAGCCCTAGTGGAAGAAGTCTCCATTCCTGGAGGCCTCTGAAGAAAGGAAAAGGATCAGCAGCCAACCTCGAAGAAGAAAAGCAGTGTCCACCAGCTGACCTCTGAGGAAGAGAAGCTGAAGACCACTGCAGAAACAGGGCTTCTGGTCCTGTCTCTGACATAGCCTGAGAGAAGCCCCACAGGCCCTGATCGTAGCATCTCTGATTGTTGTTTTTATTGATGCAGTCCAACAACTCACATCACTACTGGCCAGTGCTATCCTGCACTCCTGGTGACCACTCCTGAGCAGTGCTACTTCCAGCACTCCTGGTGGCAGGTGACTGGCACTCTGCTTGTCTGGTAGATACTATCTGGGTGAACTAGCCAGTCCCTTGAGGCTACATTAAGCTCTTTGTTTTCCCTTGATTGTAAAATAAACCCCTTGGTGGTGGTTCCTGGAGTCTCTTGCAATTGTACGTGGGTGAGAACTCACAGAGAGTGACCTGTTCTCTATCGGGCAACATCCTTTAATCAGCTATAGCATCTTATGATTGATTACTGATCGGCTGTGGCCCTGGGTATTTGTCCTTCTTGTCTCCCTCTTTTGCACCTGATTTCAAAATCATATAGAAGCATGTTCTGTCCTGTGACAATTGAAATCCCCTCTTCACAACTAACCTCCTCTCTAATCTTCCTAGCATGCCTTTATAGGCAGTTTCCTGTTTGCACAACACTGAGATATACACCCTTACATATGTACATCTAACTGTAGAGTTTTGATTGTCATATGAGTGTGCTCATGCTCCCATTGTAATTCTCAATAAAAATGTCTTGAAGTTCTCCCCATGTCAACATAGCGCTAGCTCATTCTTTAAAAACTGGACACACTATTGTATTGCTATATAGTGATTTATTTACCTAATTCCCAAAAGAAAATCACAGAATGATGCCCCATCCCCTTTTTTCTATGACTACCTTCTCGGTCTTGTCTTCTGGGTTCCACAAATTAAACACCTAAAAGTGCTAAATTGAATGGCATGGAGATACTTGATTTTCATGGCATTTGTCAAACGGTGGGTTCATGGGGAAGTTGCTCTAAGGGAAAATGTTCCAGGAAGAGAAGACAGACTCATCAGTTCATCTGTTTTGTAAGTAATAGAAAACAACCCAAAGTAACTCATGGGAAATGGGAAGTTATTTACTAAAAAAAGAGAGGACAGGATGCTTTGGGCACATTCTGGGAATGGAAAATTGAAAAACTATCAGGATTTCGGTTTTTCACCCCTGGTTTTCTCTGTTTTCTGCGTTTCTATGCTCCCAGAAGATAGCACTATCTCAGTTTCCATATTTAGACTACCGTCCAGAAGATCTCCCCCCAAGACTAATTGGAACTCCAGATTCCAAAAAGAGATCTTCCCTGGCTTGAACAGAGCCTGAGGTGGAAGGGGGGAAGGGCGCTACAGTATAAACATGGCCCCTCCATTGGCAGTGTGTCTTACCTTTTCAAAACCTCAGGGTTGAGGGTAAACTGCAGAAAGAAAGAACATCCGTGTAATCTCGCAAGATAAAGAGGCACCCTAGGCATTATCCAGTTGACTGCTCTGAGAGTCAAGGGCAAGATTAAATTAATGAGAAGAAAACCCTGAGACTCCTTAAAGCAGCAATTGCAAACTAGTATTTCCTCCCACCGTCCCAGTTTAGTGACCACGAGCCAGTGCTTTCAGAGGAACTTGGAAACGTGGGGTGGAAACACACCGTGTTCAGCGCTGACAGCTTCAGGGTTAGCTTTGCTGTGGTCGTCAGGGGAAATGGGGCAGATGCACGCTACAAAGTGCAGCCTGCGTAAAGGGGCCCAGGCTGGCCCTGGTGGGTTCCTGAGCGTCCCTCTCAAGACTGTAGTGAGAACTGGAGACAGGAGTGACAGTGGGGGCTGAAGGCCCAAGACAGAGCTCCAGGAGACCACCTCAAAATTGTAGTTCTACATCTGGGCCCAGCTGGGAATGATCAGGGCCACGGTCTCAGTTGTCTCCACCTTATTTTCCTCCTTCATTTTTCTTGGGTCAGATGGACTGATTGCACCGTGGAAGAATTCCCACTTTCTGGGCTTGTGCTCCCCAAAAAACTGTCATGTTCCTGAAATATGCTTGAACTATATGCCATGCGCTCTGTAGCGCCCCTAGTGGCTGTCCTGAAAAGAACAGTGCATGCCTTTTGGGGCAAGCGTTGGGGGGTGGGGCGAGGCATCCCGGTCTCATCCTAGTCCCCTCTAGGCAGTGGCTCTGGGGCAGCCACTGAACCTACCACTTCTGTGTCACCCTGAGCTAGGTGGACCACCACATCTGGGTTGGGGAGGACGTGAGCGCTTGGGCGGAGCACAGCGAGTTGATAATGGTGCTGGCCTTGGAAGCCCAGGAGGTGGGTATGGAATGCAGAGAGCTTGGCCATCTCAGCGCCAGGACAAGCACGATCCGGGATCTGGGCAGACCGTTTGCTCACCTTCAGACAAAACACCTCACGGGCACAAAACGGACAAAGGCCTTGTGCGCGCGCACGTGAACAGGATGCCTCCACCACGGCGGTTGCAAAGTCGTTGCTGGCCCCTAGGCGGTTGGTCTTCGGAACCTCGTGGCGGTTAAAAGGAGGCTGGAGCGTGCACTGCAGAAAAACTGCGCACAGTCTCGCACCCCCACCTCTCCAATCTTTTGAAAGAAAATACCTGCCAGTTCTAGGCCTTCTAAGGTAGAGATTGCTGATCCATTGCTAGTGAGAAATGTGGCCTGGAGTGACGGTTGGAAAAGGAATGGCTGGATGAACGTTAGCAGCAAGACCAATCACGACAGATTTTGTTCCTTGCTTTAGAGGACAAGGAGAAGAGTCACCTGGCGGAAGAGATCGGAGTCTATAGGGACAGGTCCTGGTAGAGGGATTGTCATATTGAAACGATTGTTTTTGAAGGTGTGGGTTCCACTTGATAGGCTCAGTACTTTTTGAAACATCCAGTTGTTTTTAAAGTATTATTATATTAAATGTGGAGTGAGTAAAATACTCCATTTTGCAAGTATCTTTTGTTCAAATTTATAAGAACTTTAATTTTAGGATGACCAAACAACACTTCTTGGCGCACACCTTGTATTTGTACTCTAGTTCAAAGGAGGGAGGAAAGGAAGTGCGAAGGTTCTATGCCAGTGTGATTATTGTTAAGCGAGATTGTTTAGGTTCCTGCACTTGGTTTCATGGTGCTGTGTATACAGGAGTGTGTATTTACCGAGGTAAACAGAACCAGTAGGAGACTCATATCAGTGTCTCCCTCTCTTCCTTGGAATTGACTCACATGATTACAGAGACTAAACCCCATGATTTGCCATCTGCAAACTGGAGACCTAGGGAATTTGGTGGTGTAATTTAGTCAGAATCTGGAGGTCTGAAAACCAGGGAAACTGATGGTGTAAACCCCAATCTGAAGCCAGGGAAGAGAAAATGTCCCCATTAATGCAGTGAGCAAGGAAAAAAGGGAGTGAATTCCTTCTTCCTCTGCCTTTTGTTCCACACAGGCCCTGGATGGATGAGGGTGATGCTGCCCACATTAGGAAAGGCAAGCTGAAGAGTCCACTTAAATACTATTCTCAACTGGAAATGTTTAATTTGGGGACCCAGTGATCAGTCAACACACAAAATCATTGGTGGTGGAGTAGTGAGCATGGCTGCCTTCCAAGTTAACACGCACAATTAACCATTACACGAAAAAAGACAGAATCTCATCTTTTTTCCCTGATTGAGTTGCTATACTTTATTCATGTTCCTCAAAATACTCATGGCTTCTTTGAATTAATAAGTATTCATCATTATAAAATAATAAGTATTCATCACTATAAAAATGCACGAGACATGCTGTATAATTGATGCAGTGTTGCCTCTCCTAACAACCTTGTCTTGATTATCAGCTTTAACAGCCTTGTCTTACACACTCTAGCCAGGGAAGGAGTATTGGAAATTGATGAGCACCAGGAGTTAATGAAACAAGCTGGTGCCAGCCTGAGTCTCCAGATACCTCCATCTCAAGGACACGCACACTCTTCCCTTGCCCACCTCCTGTTTTAAACTCCTTTATGATTCTGGGTAAATACCCTTGTCTCTTCCAAAGAGCAGGACAGTGGTCTTTCAGACATGAGTCTGCCCCTCTCCTCATTTTGTTGACAAATGAAAATGATAGGGTGTGCTACCCCCCACCATTGTTTCCTGTTTAAGATCCCAGATTTCAAGGACAGATGCTAAAATGTGAGAATGACCTTAGTTAAAATTTCCCTTCAGGGAGATGCAGGGGGAGAAGGAAGTAAAATGGTCAAGGTAAAACAGATTTCCTGGAAGGCGGGAAATCAAGATATATAAAGGGTGTGCAAACAAAGAGAAGGATTCCAATATGGAGATCAGATAGAGAGAGGTTAAAAATGGAGGAGAGATGGGAATCGGCCATCTTGTAAAAAGATGTGAGCCATGTGAGCTTGGCCATGTGGCCACCAGGGACCTGCAACCCTTGGCTGACCCAGACTGGCAGCATGTGTGCTGAATGCAGTTAAGGAGTTTGCAGATTAGAACTCTGTGTTGGAGTTTGTTTTGCTGAGTTTGACTTGTGTCTGAAAGAGGCCGTGCAAAAGTTAGGCGTGAGAAGAAAGTGAACTTTGCTGGTTTGGCACCATGGAGCTCCTGCTACCTGAAGGTGACAAGGAGAAGACAGTGTGAAAGACAAGGAGGAGCAAGTCAAGGGAGCAGCCAAAGAAACATGTCTTCAAGCGTCTGGAGATGACTGACTAGACATTGGTGAGATGATCAGGACTGAGAGACTGAGGATTTCTGGGCAATCTGGGAAAGGACTTTGGACAATGCTGAGAAAGGTTTTGGACAATGTTAAAGTAATCTGAGTCTTACATGTTTTCTTTTGTAATAATTAAAAAGTCACTTTGCTAAAAATAAATTAGTCTGCACTGATAGTCTTGAGTTGGTTTGGTATTTTGGTTGAGAAGGCTGGGGATGGTAGAAAGAACCCACGAGTGGAGAGTTTAAACTGTGTTTTTAAGTTTTTCTTCTTAAGTCTAAAAGAGTGGGGGGGAAAGCAGAGAAAAGCTGGTAGCTGATGTTTGCATATCAATGGTAAAGGTGATCAGTAAAAATGCTAATAAAAAGTGTGTAGCCTGCTTTGTAGAGAGCAGCAGGCAGATAGGTGTGGCAACTTAAAGGTAAATTGCTATTAAGCTGTTTGGAGCCTGCTTCGGAGTGAGAAAAGCAGACCTGTAGGTGTTTAAAGTCAGGCCAGTATGTGTTTTAAGTTAAGTTAAAAAGCCTTTCTTTGGTCGCTCACTTCTTTATACCCTGTTTCAAAACCATTTTCTTTACTTCTCAGATTTGGTTTCCTTTTATTGGCTAAGAGAAATTGAGGCTGGCATTCAGTAGCATAATCTCAACAATATAAAAACACTTAGTTCTATGTCTACACGCATAGAACGCATAGAACATAGCAAACTGTAAAATGCTTATGATGATGGAGGACATTTGTGTGCTTTGCTTCCCATGTTGTTGGTTTTCTAGACTACAGATACTACTTCTAAACATTTAAAAAATGACTTCAACATCTCACTGATGGCCAAGGTTAATTATTCACTTGCTCATGTTTTCATTGGCCACTAGATTTTTCCTTTAGATCTACCATAATAAAGTTATGGTACCACAAACTGCGTGGCTTAAAATGACAAGTGTATCCTTTCCCAGTTCAGGAGGACAGACGCTTAAAACCAGGGAAAATCTGTTTCATGCTCCTCTCCTAGCTTCTGGTGGGAACCAGCAATCCTTGGAATACTTAGCTCGTAGCTGTAGCATTCTAATTTATGTCTGGGTTGTTACATGGCCTCTCAGGTTCTCTTTTCTTAGGACAATACTAATAATATTGGGTTGATGGCCTATTCTAAGCTGCTGTGATCTCATTTTAACTCACTACACCTTAAAAACCATCTTTCCAAATAATATCCCATTCACAAGCATGAGGGCGAAGACTTATTTTTTTTTTTTACAGATGTACAAATTTTATTCACTGTAGCCCCAAAACATAAAGTGGCTCATATATCTATTAAAAAAATAACTGATCAATAAATACCACAGTGGAATACTACTGAACATCTTATTTATTTTTATTATTTTTTAATATAATTTTTATATTTTAATTTGATTGCACATGTATATGTGTGTGTGTGTTTCACATCATTGTCTACCCTTGGGTTCTCCCACCACCTCTTGTACCTTCCCCCTGTCCCAATTTTACTCTCCTCCCCCTCTCTTGCTCTATGCTTCAGTTCTGTTGGTGCTTTTAAATTTTTGTTGTCCATTTATTTGTTTATTTTCCCTAGATCCTGCATATAAATGAGACATTCAGTATTTCTCTTTCTGGCTTATTCCCATAAAATAAATAAAAATAAAAAGAATATGATTCTTTTTAGCTCCATCCATGCTGCTGCAAATGATATGTTTGTCTTCTTTGATTGATGAATAATATTCCATTGTGTGCATAGACCACAACTTTCTGACCCATTCGTTAGTTTTGGGACATTAGGGTTGTTTCCATGTCTTGGCTACTGTAAGTAGTGCTGCAATAAACAAACAAGTGTCCTTTTGATTAGGACTTATCTTTTAAGGAGGCAGAGAGGACATAATTCAACCCACAACACGGTCAGTGTAAGATATGTCCCACCAGACATAGCTATTTTCAAGCCCATCCTTAGGAGGGGCAGGAATGATCAGCACCTCTCAAGACATCCATTCAGATGCGGTGTACAGCAGCTGCAATCACCCGCCTGCTGTAACTCACTCTGCTCACAGCTTCCTGCCTCAGGCTCTAGTTAAATAAAATCTGCTCCACAGAGCTCCTGTTAAGAGTCAATCTGTCTCAACTCCTGCTTTTGTTTTCTTTTGTCTTTAGCTGATTAACAGTCATTTCTCTTTATTGTAACTTAAACAGCAAAAGTAACCTCTCTTCTATCAAGTCAAAGGAATTTAAAATTTCTTCCTATGAATTCAGATGCATCTTTAGCCGATTCAATGCAGGAAAAATGAAAGAAAAACTAGCACTTGAGATTCTTTCAAGAAAATAGATCCATTTCCAAAATATATGTGGAACACAACTATTCAGACAACACAATGATTTTGCTTATATTCTGGACATTTTTCAGTGGAATCATGTTACAATGTTCACATCAATAGTATAAACTCTTGAATGTTGCTCTCAGGTATGGGTCTCTGTAGTGAGAAGGGCAGCAGGTGCTGCTTCTGGTTCCATTTTTGCTAAGCAACTTGCTTGCAAGATAGTAGTTGTACCATAATATTCTCTGATGGCTGAAACTGCCTATCATTTCTAGAGCTGGGGAGGCAAGAGGGGGATGACCACACCTCTGAACTTGAGGAAATTGGTTAAGACTATCAGTAAAGACATTTGTTAGGTGTTTCCTGGCATGTTTTCTTTTGTTTTTTGCCTTCGGATTGAAATTAACATGTTCTTTACCGATGAATGACCTATAAAAATATTACATATATGTGCTCAACATAGTCATGAGGGACAGACCATATAAAACCATGATAAGATGCCATTATGCAGCCTTTTGTATGGTAAAAATTAAAAAGACTCACATTACTAAGTGTTGAAGGTGTGCATCAACTGATGTACTCTGGTAGTGGGAATGCAAAATGGCATAACCACTTTGAAAAATAATTTGGTGGTTTGTGTGTATGTGTGTATGTATATAATTGAGCATATGTTTATTACATCATTCAACAATAACAATCCAGATATTGGACAGTCAAAAATTGGTCATTAGAAGACAAAAAAAAAAAAAAAAAAAAGAAAGAAAGAAAGAAAGAAAAAGAAACACCAACAAAAAAAATTTACCAGCTATCTAGGTATTCCTTAGCCCAATCAAGCTAACACATAAAATTGACTATATCATAAAGCAACTGAAATAAGAGGCCAGAAGAGGAGCTGTAAAGATTCTTGTTACAAAGACATAACTCAAACGCTAAGTGACCTCACATGAACTGATCAGTGTTATAATTCTGTTTTGTTTTCATCCATTTGTGCCTTATTTATTTAATACATTTGTAATGAGCATCTATGACATGCCAGGGCCACAGTGAATAAGAAACAGTCCATGTCCTCAAGGGATTTGTCACCTGACTTTAAGGGGAACAAGTAAATCAACAATTTTAATACAGTGTAGTCAATGTTATAACCACATATTATGTCATAACTTCAGTTTCACAAAGAGAGCACTAGCCTGAAATGGAGGTTTCACTGTCAAAACTTACAGTAGAATAATATCACAAACACAAGATCAGATGTTTCTATGTTCCAAGGTACGTACATATGGGTTCGTTGTTGAATATTGTTATCTTGAGATGCAAGAGAAGGTATTTGGACCAGAAGTTCAGGCACCAGCCTCTCTGAGGAGATGACATTCAAAGAGATACTTGGCAATAAGGGGGAATTAATAATAATGCAAAGGTGCTGAGGTAGGAACACATAGCATATTGAAAGGACAGGGAGGAAGGAGGGAAACAGGAGTCAGGCCAAGTAGAATTAAGAAGAGTTTATTGTCACAGCTCCTGGGCAGGGGTGGGGGATGTTTTAGTGAAGCCACACAAATCTGGAGTGGGTGTTTACTTTTATAGGGGCAGGGACATGGGGTGGGTGGGTTTTGCTAGTGTGATGGGCAGGCAAGTAAGGCCTTGCCCATCAAGTAAGGAACAGAAGCAAGGGCATGTGACCATAGAAAGGGGGTTCCAGAGGCCAGTGGGCTGTGATTTGGACACTGGTATTGAAGCCATGACCCCAACACAGGCAGTTATTTTTTGTTCATAAAATGGAGGCATTGCCATTAGCTGTGTCTGAAAAACACAGAGATTAAGAATGGCCTAAACTGGATAAGGGGTACCTCCTTCTTTCACTTTGCTGCAAATTCTGAGCAGCTTTGGAGAATATGCAAATCTAGCATCCAGGGGCTATTGTTTCAAGGTCCAGGTGGGGAAGAGGAAATGAATCACCAGGAGGGTGTGTGAGGGAAAATTGGAGCCTCTGGTTTCCAGGAGGGGAGAGGGTGGAGCAAGAAAAAGGAGATAAAATGAAAGGAGCAGAGACAGGGACAAGGGCTTTTGGGAAGGAGAGTGGAGGTGAGGCGAATTTGGAGATCTCTGAGGTTTTGACTCCTGGAGGAAAAGGACCGAGAAACTGAGTCTTTTGAGGCCCTCCCAGTGTTTGGGCCCCAAAGGGTTGAGAGTTGTGTAAAGGTGGAGAGGCGACCCTGATGGAATGCTGAGCCACCATGCAACCTGGATTGACCCAAGCTGGGGGGGGAATTCACCTGATGTTGATTGGAGTGATGGGGGACCAAAAGACAAGGATGTAGCTTTCAGACTGAAGTGATTTCAGACTGAAGTAAATCCCATGCAGCGCCCCAAGGTACAGAAGTGGGTACCTCTGCTTGGAATACTTGTGAGGATGTGGACTCCATCATTTCCCTTATCTCTATGTTTACACTTTACTAAAGATTGAGCTCTGGGCATCTGCTCACTCACTGGCAGGAAAACCCTCAGTGACTAAAATTAAAAAGGGGGTAGTCCCTTACTCTGGTAACAGTATGCCACTGGATAAGGGCACTAGTAAGCCACTGGAGTGCCTTAGCAGAGGACAGGCCTGACTTGCACTGTGCCTACAAAGGTAGAGAGTCACTGTCATTGCTCATGTTATTCAACTTTCTTAATGAGGCAAAGTATAGCAATGCTTGAAATGTGATTGGTAGCAAATTGATTTCAACTGCTTTTCTTTTTTTTTTCCCCTGACCCCACCTTACAACTGCTTTTCTAACTCAGACTAGATTCTAATTAGTTTTTCTTAACCCTATCTTTCCCTTTTCCAAACCAAAACCACCCCCACAAAAAAAAAGTAAATAACAATAATGAAAACCTCAACAGAGCTCTTTAAGAAATCTCTTGCATGGGTCCATGTGAGTTGCAGGGTAATGAAGATATTCTGTATCTTGGTTGTGGTGATTATGCAGGTATACACTAAACCCATTAAATTGAACACTAACCATAGGGGAATTTTATTGCAGGTAAATTACAGTTGCTCTCCTTGATTAAATCAACTGGAGATCAAAAATACATACTGTTAGGTCTATGATAGTTGCCTCTGTACTGGACAGATACAGGCTTTTTCTTCATTACTTCCTAAACATTACAGTGCAGCAACTCCTTACATTGCATGGGTATTATAAGTAACCTAGAGTTGATTTAAATTATGTAGGAGGAAGTACATAGGTTATATGCTTATCTACACCATTTTATATGAGACTTGAACCGTGGATGTTGATATCTGTGGGAGTCCTGGAGACAATCTTCTGTGAATCTGAGGAAGGACTGTTTATATCATTACAGTTGATTTTAAGTCAATTATCTTCATACTGTTGGCATGTGTAAAGGATGGGTTCTTTGCGCTGTTTTAAGATTGAAACTTCTTAGAAGGGATAATCTTGGAGGTTGTTGGGTAACTAATCTCACCCTCATCACCAGTTGTAAGGTAACCAGTCCTCATTGCCGGTTGTAAGCATGAGGCTCATCAATCTGCATAGGTTCTTTATTGGTTTAGCAGGTACACAGACACACCAGGCAGGCCAGGGCAAGGTCAGGACTAGGATGGAGTAGGGGGTGGGAGGCAGATGAGTCCCCAGCTCCCCAAGAATCTTCATGCTTCTTCTCTGAGCTCTTTCTCTGGTGTTCGCTCATGCTTGTCTCACACTTGTGTGGCATCATGATCCCCTCTCCTAGGCCCAGGTATGCACACACACGTACACACCCACTGGGCCACATAATCATGGGGAAGACGCAATACCCTAAGTGTCAGTCACAAGGCTAATAGGAGAAATCACCTACGAGGTGCAACTTAAACAATATTTGTAGCTTAAATCATGTTTCCAAAATTCTTTTGGTAACCGGAGTACACGTTTCAATGGTAGTTGAAAGTTTTATGAGGAAATCAAAGTAAGGATTCTAACCCAGGAGAAAAGACTGCTGGGAAAGGACTCCAAGCCAGCCACTTCTTCCAGCAGCTCCACACCCCCAAGGTAGGATTCAGTTTAGAAAATGTTGAGATAGGTGGGCATTCTCAGAAAAAAGGAGTTTATATTTGAGACTTGTATAGGGCAGAAATAAAGTCTCCTGGAGCCTGTGTATATTCCTAGACAGGTTAACATGCGTACCTTAAATGATCTCTGCTTAGTGTAATCTATGTGTGAGAAGGTCAGAATTCAGGAGATAAAAGATTTTATCTTAAGGAAAGGTGGTCAGGTAAGATGTGTGTCCTGGGTGTGGCTGGGGGAGGGAGGCTCCAGAGCTTCCAGACAGAAATTTCCGTTGATCTTTGACAATGGACAGGACTGACTCAGGGTATCTTCCCTGGTTCTTTGATTCTCTTACTTTTGCTCTACAAGTCCTTTCCCTTAGTCCAAAGCTTGCTGATTCCCCCCCCCCCCACCATGGCACTCTCCCAGTTAAGGTGACTGGAAACCTGTCATCTGTAGCTACTCAATCACCAGGTGATGCGGAAGGGACGGTATCAGTTTCCGGGCTCAGCTTTAGAAATGGGCAGCTTCTATTTCCTGTCCATTGGACACTGTCTCTTGGTGGCCAGCTGCTCTGTAACGACGAGGAGCTACTGCAGCCTGTGGTGTGGGAAAGGTCACGAGATTCTTGTGGAAAGGAAAGGAGTACCCTTGCCCTCAGCTCTGCTGAGTTCCCAGCCAACAGCCCACCCCAACTTGCCAGCCACATGGGTCAGCCCTCTTGGCCATGGCTCCTCCAGACCCCAAAGCACTGCAGCTGATGCCATGTGGAAGAGACAGACTGTCTGCTGGAAGCTCAGTGAAGTGTGAGGTGAATAAACGATAGCTTTTTTTCCTAATGATAGTTGTTTTAACCAAATTTTAGGGTGGTTTGTTTTATGGCAATAACCACTAACCAACTGGCTAAAAGAGGCTTGAGGCAGGGCAGTTGTTTCAGATCCAGGACAATTCTGGCATCTGCCAAAGGGACACTCATATGCTCAGAATCCCAAAGGCAAACTGTATTCCGGCATTTCCCTGGACAAGGATATTCCAGGGCACCAGATCTTATTTTCACAGCAGTGGGGGATGTGAAATGTTAATCCAGCTATTGAAGAATATAAAATATGTACCTAAGTGCAACAAATTAAGACCCTAAGTAGCCACAAGTCAGACTTTGTTCCCAAAGGACTTTCATACAGAAGAAAAGGGAACTTTAAGTTTTAAAGACTATTTTGGATTTTTATTTTAGAAGTGCACTTAAGGGTGATGGATGGACCTGTAATTTGACCTCCCTAAAAAGCAGGGGGAAGAAAGGGATTTGGGAAGAGAAGAAAGGAAAGCTAAGCGGGTAAAGAAGAATCTGGTGCCTTGATTTTCTGGGCTTTGGATTTGGAGCTTGAAGGTTGCAGGGAAGCAGAGACGTGAAAGGTCAAAGGCATACCCATTGGGTGAGCAGCCTGCAGTTGAGCTCGTCAGAGTGGCCGTGAGATAGACAAGGACATGTCCAAGTCTCACTCTGCTCTTCTCAGTGGCAGGACTCAGCAAAAATGATAACTCCATCTTGTGGATTGAAGCTACTGATCCTAGCGACCTACCCACCCTCCCCCCAGATGCCCTATCAGTAACTCAGCCCATCCTACTCAGGCCAGGCTACACGAGTGTGCATGGGCCACTGCTGGACTTGGCTCTTGGTCATGTGTGAGCTGAGGAGGGAGGAAATCAAGTGTGTCGATCACATTCTGTCCCCTACAGGATGGCTGCTTCCTCTTGCTACCAAGACGGGCACTCCGGCATGCATTTTCTTCTGCTTTGCATGTGGTCTTAGAAACAACACTAAGAAAGTGCCTATAAATCTCTGTTTAATGATTTACTGCAAATCATTGCTTAACTCTGTCCCTAGAAACTTCTGTGAGGCAGTTATCTCAACAGTTCAGTGACCACAAAGCAGAGCCTTAAGCTACAGTATTAACAGACTGGTTGAAACCAGTTAGTGACACATGAATCTTGAGATAAAAACCCTGAACTTACACAGATGTTGTCTTCATAACAATGTCTTGGCCTCTGGCTGGAATTTCCCTCTATTTTCTGAACAGGAAACACATGAAGAAGCATGTTGTCCTGATGGTGTGCCAAGGTACACTGTTGGGAATAGACTAACCAAAGTAACCCCATTTTGCTTAAAACCTCCATGTTGAAGCCAGTGTCCTCTCCCTGCCCTCAGTGGAAATGACCCACCACAGCTGGCTGGTCCAACATCCTGTTTCTGCTTCCCCTTATTTCTGGTTGTTCCTGACAATAGCATTGTCCCCTTGATGGATGAAGGACCCCAGCATTGTCTGCCTGACAGATGATGGAGGTCAGCATTATTGGAAACCTGCAGTTATGGGAATGTCCTACCATTATGGGAACATGGGAACATGTCCTGTAGTTATGGGAACGTGTCCTACACCTGCTTGCTTGCTTCACAATGAGGGGTCAGTGGTGGTTTTGTACTATAAAAGGTTGTCACAGAGGCTCCTTGGGGTCTCTCTTGCTGACCTGGCTTGGGGACCCTGGTGCACCAGTAATGAGCCTACAGCTTTGAACTTCAGAGTCCTTGTGTCTTGTTGAGCAGCCCACAAGTCACAACATACACCAGCACCACCTCCTTTTCCCCCAAATGTGGAATAGCATCACCCCTTGAGTTAGGCCCATGGAAAGGAGAGTCTTTGCTCTTCAGGAATCTTGGGGAGTCCCGAAGGAGATCTTCCCAAGGAGATCCTTGGGGATCTCCTCAGAGCTTTCTGCCATGCTATCCCTTCAGTAAATCTCAGTCTCAAAAGCAACTGCCACAGCTAGAGTCCTCATTTCAACCTAGAATGAGGAACTCAGGCCTCCACTGTCTCTGGCCAGCAAAACTAAGGTACACCCCACATTCCTGGTTGAACTCCAGGAGGCTTTGGGATTGTTATCAATGAAGGTAGCAGCCACAGCAACCTTTGCAATGGGTGGGATTGTCAACAAGGATGTTTCAGCAAGAAAGAGGTTGGGAGAATAAGGAAAGTAGAGCAGAGGCACCCCTGGGAGTTTTTGACCTCTTCTGAATTCATCCATACAAGCCAGGAAATCTCATCAGACTTTGCATCCTCCCCAGCTTGATGCACCAAGGAAGTCCTCAAGATTTATATCCAGCAAGGCTCAACTTTTCAAGTAGAATTCCTTATAAATAAATAAAACCCCATATACAGCACGTGGCCTTTCATGCCTGGAGGGCTCAATTTGAGGGGCTGCCTGTCAATGAGTTATTAAGACCCAGGAAGTCAAGGGATTCACTCCAGCCTGCCAAAGCTCTTCAATCCTTGTTTCTTGATACACGTTAGAAAAGGTCGGAGTCACTTCTGAAGGAGAAGTGGGGTGGGCAAGCTTTGGTTGAAGGAGGTGGGAAAAGGAAGGAAATTTTGTCTTCAAATTCTGTATTTTTATGTATTTTTTGCATTAGTCTCATGTATTTAAAAAAACAGGAATGGATTCGTGCATTACTTCTGAAAAGATATAAGAATGTATATCCTATAAAAGGTTCTTGCTATTTTCTTCTGACTTGCTCTCTAGCATGAGTAGTAACAGTGGTTAGCCAATAACTGTCACAGTACTTTGACTCATGGTGTGGCCAGCCTGATCCAGTGAGTTCTTGGGTATCTTACTCAGGAATGCAAAGACTGCAGAACACTGGGTAAGGCAGTAGCTCTGCTCTTGTTGGGAATGAAAGAAGAGAAGGTAGAACTCCAGGGAGATGCCTCTGCAGGAGAGTCTATCAGGTGTTGGCTGTCCTCTTCCTTTCTTGCAGTTTCATGGTCATCTGAGGAGAGGACTCACATACTGCCTCTCCTGTGGTCCTTGAAGGAATTTCTGTCTTGTTCTGCTGGGTGGAACCATCATTAATTGGACCAGTTTTGACATTTGTTACTACCATGATCTGCATGTTAGCTCCACTCACTATCTGTCTTCCAGTCTTCCACATACCCTTTTTATAGAGGTCACTTATCATTCTTGAGGGAGTTAGGTGTGTACCCTGTAAAAGGTTCTTGCTATTTTTTTTTTACTTTCTCTATAGCATGAGTAGTAACAGTGGCTGGTACAAAAACTGTCACAGTATTTTGACTCATGGTGTGGCCAGCCTGATCCAGCGGGCTCTAGAGTATCTTACTAAAGAATGCAAAGACCACAGAAGATGGGCTCATTTCCTTCCTGCTGAGAAGGGCATTGTCCTCCACTAAGGGCATGAGAAGTGGACATCCATCTCAGTCTGGGGGGGTGATATAAAGGAGTCAGGGTCTCGAGTTGGTGGAAGTCCTTTTTTGATCATTATTTCAAGATGGAATGTCTGCATTTGGGAGAAGACAAATTTGGCCAAAGTTTAAATAGACAGGCACCAAGAATTAGAAGGAAAATGGCTACAAAAGGCCCCAGGAAGGGGAGACACCCTGTCCTATGGAGTAGCAGCTCCCTTTTTGCCACCCCAATAGAACCTGCATTGGAGTCCTTTCCAAAGGTGTGGTACCATGTAGCCTGCTTTGCAATCTTACTGATATTGCTCTCAGTCTTTCTTGTGTTGTAAATGTATAAGCAGCAGCTTTTATTTATGACTCTATAAACCTCTCCCTGCTCAATAGATAAATAATCAAGGACTAGGCAATTATCAAAAACAGCTTCCACAAGGGAGTCATGAGAAGGCTTCAAGTTCCTAAAGGCATCAGCTACAGTAGCCGTGAAGTCACCTGAGGTCTTGAAATTGGGTGGGAAAACAGGCAAAATGGGGTGCTTAACCAAACTTACAAAGGGAAACAGCTGGCATTTTAAAGCCAGCCACACACCAGGTTCTTCCCAGACCGCACATGCAGCAGCAAGACCACATAAACTTTAAGAGGGAGGCAAAAACAAATTTACTTATGAAAAAAAATAAATTAGATGAGAGTAACTGAGGGGTACAAAGGAACCCCTTTGGTAATCTTACCACACAGTCCAGTCTCCACAAAATTGCAGTTGCCCCACCTTAAGCCAGATGAAGGAGTTAATATGGCACTGCCACTCCTTCTTCAAAGACACAGCTCTACTAACTCCAGGCCAGAAGAAGCCAAGATGGCATCATCAATCCTTCTCTGAAAGCAGGAGATTCAAATCCAACAAGGAAAACCAGGATGGCATAGTCAATTCTTCTCCAAAAGGCACAGCTCCGGCATTCTTTCAGTTCCAACTTCAAAGTGGCCTGGCATCAACAAAACTCACTTGATATAGCAACACAGCAGGCACTTCAGATACCTCACGTTAAAAACAGCAACATAAATTCTCTTCTGTTCTCCAGATGAGGCTGGGCATGGCGGTGCATGCCTGTAAGCGGCAGTCTAGGAAGCCATGGCCGGAACCGGGGATCCTGGTTCAAGTCCAGCTTGGGGCAACATAGTGAGAGTTCCAAAAAAATAGCTGGGCATGGTGGCACGTGCCTGTAATCCCAGCTACCTGGGAAGCTGAGCCTGGGGATTGCTTGAGTCTGTGGTACCCCAGGCAATGTGAGCCTGTGGTTCCACAGGCAAAAATAGGGAGACCTAGTCTCAAAAAAAAAAAAAGAAAGAAAGAAAGAAAAAAAATTCTCCAGATGACTTCCAAGCTTCACAGTTTCAAAGTTAAACCAACTTCTCAAGTGCCAAATTTCCAAGTCAACCTACACAAGTTACAAATCTCTCCAACATGCTTCCCCAGTCTCCTTAGCCTGGGCTGAGAGGAAGCCCACTAGTGTGGCTCCCTTCTCTGCCCTGCTCAGGCACATGGCCAAAGCAGCTCTGAGGCCTCCAACCTCCCTGCTTCTTCGCTCTCTGTACCTTCCTTCCTAGTTCCATGTTTTCTCTCTCCTTTCCATATGTTTTCTATGCCCCCTCCCTAATCTCTTAATCCTCTTTTCTCAAGAGAAGGCTTAACTTTCCTTCTCTAAGTTTCCACCCACCAATTAACAATAACTGCTATTTTAATGCAGCACCACCAGTACTGGGGGTCACAGCCCCCTAACAGTCTTAGTTCAGTTATGGAGGTTTTAGTTCATTGTGCTAAGCAAACACAACCCATGGAGCAGCCATACCTGCCAACTGTGTGAGAGTCAGCCAACATGAAGCCTAGAGCCCTTGGTCTTCATGCTCTAGTCATACTGCGCATGCTGATAGCAAAGGAAGGCGGTTGAACCCAATCAATATTACGCTGTGTGCTAAGTCAGATGTTGTCCACACAGTGATGAATGGAGATGGAATGCTGGTTAGAGTATTCCCTGTTCAGATGTGACTGGGATGGGACATAATTACAGGCGTGATCCTACAGGAATACTCGACCATCTGGCACACAGGCTTTACACAGAGTTTTGACTTTTAGCCAAGCAATAATGGATTGCATCTAGCTATAAATAGGAGTAAAGTTCCAGTATGGGGAAAAATGCCTAGTGTTGAGCTGAAGAGGCTTGTCCTCTCTCTCTTCTCTTGGTAGCTGCAGCCAGAGGGGAGGGGTAGACAAGTCTCCATTGCACACTAACAAATCCTTGCTATACTGGCACACAGTATTATAGTAGCCTCTCAAATCCCTGCGTGCTGATGCATGTTATTTGGTCACATCCTACTAGAGTAACTGCCTCAGGACAGAATTCTAGTGGGATATTTTGCTTCTCCCTGGGGAATAGCATGCCTAGTATTGCCCACTTTCATACAGGGACTACAGTGGTGGTAGGACAGTAGAAGAAAAAGCTTGTATCATGAGAGTAGCTGTGTTTACAAGGAACATGTCCATTCACACAGGCTTGCAAGTTTCTGCAGCAGGATAGTGTATTGTAGTGGACTGATAGATGTCCAGTAGGAAGAGTTAAACAGTAACAGATTTCCAAGGATGTAGAAATGTCTAGCCCTCCCTGTTCCTGGAGCTATTGTCTCAGCGCCCAGAGTTCTTGCTGGTCAGCTAAGCAGAAAGTCAGGTGGGCGGCCTCTCACCCAGGACAAAAGCCCTGGTTTGAGAAACATACTGGGAAACGAGTATCTGTTGAACACAGTAGATGTTATGGCCAGTTTAGCAAGATCAGTTAAAACAACTTACAAAGATTAACAGGAAGTTAGGTAATAGTAGAGAATAGAGATGATGTGCTTTGATTACTGGGAACACTGAAGCCTCTGTAGACAATAGCTCCTGGTCACTCTGTCCTTGCTGGTGCCAGATGACTGCACGTCCTCACACGTGTGTTCCTTAAGTGCTTGCCCACCTTCTTTGAATTTTTTTCCTGCTTGATTCTAAATAAAAAAGAGAGCCACCTTCAGATTGGGGCTGCACCTTGCTTCTTGGTGTAGGTGCCTCTGATATAGGGTGACTCAGCAAAAGAGTTGGGTGCCATTAAGGTATATGAGTGTGGCTGGAGACTCAGTGAAGGGCATAAAAGCCAAGAAAAGGCTGGATGGGAAGAGACTGAATGAGGGACAGACTGGATTAGGGGCTCTTTGTCCAGGACCAGGCAGCAGCCTGGAAAGCTGGCATCCTGGGATTTGGCCAACCCTGGGAAATGGAAAAGTTACGAGAAGAGAAGTGGCTCTTTGCTTGGAAACTGGAATTTGGACTTCTGAACCTGGAACTTGTGAGTGCTGACTTGGAATCTGCATTTGCAAGAAAAGTCGGAAAACTTGGAAAACTTGAAACCTGGAAACATTTGTCTCTGACGAAAGGACAACTTGCTGGAAAACCAGATTTTATGTTGATACTGGTTTCAGGTTTGGAGTAGCAGTCACCGTTTTCAGTCTTGTGCTTTGTTTTGAATTCCGCGCTGACTCCAGGATGACGCCATCTTGGGATCACATGGTTCTTTGTTCTAAATTCCCGCTTCAGGCTTAGAGCTGAAGGGATTCCCTATCTTCAAGCATAAGTTGTCTTGAAACACAGGTTTAGGACTGAGATTGAACTGGGATAAGATGAGGGGCCTCTTGTGGCCTCAGCAACTCTTGCTTCTTTCCCTTTTTTGTAAATAAATTCTGCTTTTGTTTGATTTTAACCGGGTTTTTCTTGCAACTGCAGTGTGAGTGCAAAGGGCTCCCTGGAGCGGTTCATTTAAAATACTGGCTTCTCCTCTTGTAAGTTTAGCTCCCTGTTTTCACCTGTTTTTACCTCTAGGCTTCTCATTGCTTCGGCTCATTTGGACTGTAAGTAATCTTTTCTCATCCTGCACTGTTCTGAACATTGGCACTCTGTGAGATGGCACCAGGAGGTGTCTTTTTTTATTTTTTTTCAAACTAGGTTTCGCTGTTTTTGCCCATGGAACTGCAGGCTCACGTTGCCCGGGGTACCACAGACTCAAGCAATCCCCAGCCTCAGCTTCCCAGGTAGTTGGGATTACAGGCACGCATCACCACACCCAGCTATTTTTTTGGGGACTTGGTCTTGCTATGTACCCAGGCGGAACTCAAACCATGATCTCTGGCCCTGTCTGTGGCTTCCAAGACTGCCACCTACAGGCATGTGCCACCATGCCCGGCTCTTGGAGGTGTCCCTTGATGAGGGTGTAAGTCAGTTGACCTCTTCCAGAGATGGTTAGAGTGGCATAACCAGCAGTTAGACAACTTGCTGCCCTAGTCAACAGCACTGGAGAGATTATATAGCAGTTTCTCCTTCCATTCCTAACAGAGTAGCTGGGGGGGGGGTGGTAAAGAGAGAATATGGGTTATAAAAGTAAGCCCCCACTTGTCAGTATGTGGACCCTGTGGCTTACAGCAGGACATGAGGTAGTAGAATTGTGGCAGCTGTGTTTGGAAACCAGTAAACTCAACCGAGGGAGCACCTTGGCTATCTATATTCCCCACCCCATGTCTGCTGTTCTCGAAACAAAAGGACATCGCTGACTGAGAAAGTGGTAAAGTACCAAGCCAAATCCTTGACACCCTGAAGTAACTGTTAGAACCTGCCAGATCCTGAACCCTGTTTCCTTGTTCCCCATTAGTGGGGACCCTTCTTTTCTCTGCTTTGATTAAGAAACTATAGAACAGATTCACTCTAGGCAGGCCAACCTGTGGGCCTCTGCTCTTGATAACCTGGACCATGAGTGGTTTGCAGATGCAAATAGATCAGGAAAAAGCTATGGACATGCTATCCCAAGCCTACAGAGACTACCAAGGCCACTCAGCTGCCAGCACTTAGCCCATCTTCCCAAAGAGCAGAATTCACTGCATGAGCTAGCACCCTGGAACTAGGAAGTGAAAAGAGAATATTTATACTGATTTAGAATGCACTTTTCTGGCACTGTGTGCTCATATAGCAATTTGGAAGGAAAGGTGGGTATCAACCACCTAAAACTCTCCCATCAAACATGGCCCAGAAGTTCTTAGGGTGTCAGAGACCATCAACAACAAAGTGGCTGTAATCAGGAAAAGTTACCAAGTCAGGCATCATCGTTTTGCCAGCGCCACCGCGAGAGGTGCAATCAGAGCAGCCTTTGAGTGTCTACCACTCTGTGCAGTGCAGGATAAACCCTTGGAGCTGCAATGTACTACAAGAGAAAAGGAAGAAGCTAAAAAGTGAGGCTATGTTCCCAACAACTGGGGGTGGCCAGCAAATGAGCAAGGTCAAGTCTTCTCCCAGGAGCTTGGCAGTAAAATGGAGCAAATAATCCTGCTCTGCTCCTTCTGACACCTTAAACAAGGGTTTTAAAACAAGGCCAAGATTGGAAATCCATATACAGCAGATGTCATACACTGCTGTATCCAGAGAGCCTGAGAGGGCCTTTCTGGTAGATGGGGTAAGGAGCCTCCACCTGATCCTTGGTAATCTTCCTTTCCTGTGTGAAATATATGCCAAATACTGTGCCATAAGGTTTTGAGATTTGAACCTTTTGCTGGCAAATTCAATAACCTCATTTCCTCGGGAAATGTAATACTAAGATTGTGTTTTGATTAGTTGTTTCTTTGCTTGGAGTGTCAGTAAGGATGTTATCTACATACTGAATTATTGTTCCCTCAGGCATAATCAATTACATCACTTCTTGCCCCCAACATGTTAACAAGTAAGTGGGGTTATCCCTAACCCCTTTAGGCACAAGGGCCAGGTATATTGACATAGTTCCTGAACAGTGGGGAGGGGAATCCTTCCTTTCATATGCAGATGAATATTCACTATTTTTAGCCAGCAGGATGCAAAAGAAAGCAGTCTATAAATCCAGATACTTAAAGAAGCAGGTGCCTTAAGAATATGCATAGCAAAGTGTACAGTGTAGGAACCATTGGATATGTGAGCACGACTGCTTCATTTGTACCCCACAGGTATTTCACAAGCTGGCAGTCTCATCTAGGCTTCCAGAATGGAACACTGACATGTTCAAGGGAAGTTACAGGACACAGAAAGTCTGCTACTACCTAGATCCTTCTCAAAGCCTCTGTGGAAAGGTCATCAACAGGTATAGTTCTTTGGTTTGATCTAAATAGGGGTGACATTTTTAATTTTTTTCAGAGAACTGATGGTCCATTTTTAGGATTTACCTTACGTGATATTTTGGGATTTTAATACCATTCTCCACAGGAATGATTAAAGGAACCAGAACTGTCAACAAGTGTTCACCTTGACCCAACAGTGCGTTGTCTCGGCCACCAACTAACACATGCCCCAAGCCTGGAAAGCGGATCTCTTCCCAACAAAAGAGTGGGCCACTCGGGACACATAATAAGGAGTGTAAAGAAATAGATCTACCAATCCCACAAGGCAAGGACTGAGTAAGTTTCTTTCTACAGATTTTCTGTCTACCCCCATGTTAGTACATCTGATATGAGTCAATGGATCAAAAAGCCAAATTAAAACTTATACCAATAAGCTGGGTGTAGTGGAGTGTGCCTATAATCCAAGCGCTGGGAGGTAAGAGGATAGTAATTGCTTGAGTTCTCAGGTTCGAGACTTGGTTCTCGAAAACAAAAGCAGCCAGGCCCAGTAGCAGATGCCTGTAATTCCAGCTACCTGGGAGGCTGAGGCTGGGGATTGCTGAGTCCTCAGGATAGGGACTACCCCAGGCAACATAGTGAGACCTAGTCTCAAAAAAAAAACAAAACAAAAAAAAACCTATATCAATAAATGTCAATAGAGGTATCCACTGTCACAGATACACTTCTGTGAAAGTGGGAGGAGCATTGAACAGGTGCCACTTTCCCTGCCCCCAAATGCATGCAGATATCTTGGATTACACATACCAACATGTCATTGACATGGCAAGCCTCCACCAGATCTCACAGGTTTCCTAACCTGAGGAAAACCTTTACCTTTATCTCTTTACTCTGTGGTTTGCTTGCCCTCAGGACTTTTTCCTGCCTTTTTGCAATTTCAAAGTCAGACAAAATTCAACTAAGATTTCTTAATGACAAAGTAAATCCCAGATACCTCACCACATGTCCCAGACTGTCCCTCAGTCCCTGTTTACCTCACCATACAGTCAATCAGCCTTAGTTCACAAGTGCACCTGGGGTTCCTCCAAACCCATGGTCCACATATGGCGCTCCCACGTCTCTTTTTGCATCTGTCCCGGATTTCTCCAAATGCATGGTCCAAGACATGGCACTTCCGTTTTTTTCTTTTGGTGTCTGTCCCAACTTTCGGCAGTAGAAAATCTCCAAACCAGGCACCAAAAAGAAAAGGTTTCAAACCAAGTTTTCAGCAGCCAAGATTTCAAACCAGGTTAGGTAAAACAGGAACCAGGTTCACCTCACTCACACCTCTCCAAAGAAGCAAACTAGATGAAATAAGCTCCAGCACAAAATTCAAATTTTCTAGTTCTTTAGACTCCTTAGCAAATACCGTCAGCTTATTCAATTCCAAGCCTTGCTTTCAACTGCCCCAGGCATCACCCTTTATAGCAGAAGCTCACTGGCCACTTCTGTTGCAACCTTAAGCTACTTACCTCAGGCCAGCCCATGGCTGTCCACAAGCTACACCCATTGCCACCCTACTGACTCTGCCCCCACTCCACCACTCCCCCTATTACCCTCCCCTGACACCTCCCCCACCTCCTTCCTCCTTCCTTCTCTTTTTCCCTATACCACAATGCCTCATGTGCTTCTGCTTCTGTTAGGGGGCTGTGGCCCCCAGTACTGGTGTTGATGTATTAAAATAGCTATTGCTAGCATTGGTGGGTGGAGACTCAGAGAAGGGAAGTTAAGCCTTCTTGAGAGAAAAGAGGATTAAAGAATCAGGGAGGGGACAAAATAAAAGACATGGAACAGAGAACAATAGAGAAGAGAATGGAAGAGAACACAACAGGAGAGAAGACTAGAGAAGAGAATGGAAGAGGACA
>PVHY01005878.1:0-79200 GCA_004024945.1 Uropsilus gracilis | reverse complement strand
CAGGAGAAGGACCATCATAGAACATAATGGACTGGAGAAACCACCATGGTGAAGGCCTATCACAAAAGTGTGCCTACAAACTCGTCAGGACTGGATGAACCAAGACCCCACTTCGGGATATGTCACCCAAGTAAACAAGGAGCCCCTCCCCACACCGTGGGAGAGGAAGCCCACAGAGTTGGGGAACTGGATCCACAACAAATCTGCAAAGGGAGAGAATGTAGATCATCCACAAAGGCCGTTGGTGGATGCCTACCATCTCTGAGAAACCTCATTACAGAAAACAACTCGGGGCAAGGCCCCCCCAAGCCAGAAAGCAGAGCTGCAGGGAGAAGAGACAAAGGACATACTGGGAGAATAGCCTGGAACAGGCAGGCAGCAATGAGAAGACATTGTTAAACCTCAAATGAGCACGGACAGGCTGCCCAATGCAAAGCTAAGACTACAACCCTTCACCCACAGAATTCTGTGTACCAGGAACACAGTCCCTCGCCTGTCAAATAGACACAACCACAGAAAAGGAAGAGAGACCTATGGACTGAACATAAATCATCAAACAAGAGAGGAGTCTGAGTGAACAGATGGACCATAGGGGTTGGGGGGGAGGGAGAGAAGGCATCCCAGTAACCATTTATCTATGTAAGAAATTTTTAAAAAATGAAAAAGTTCACATAAATACCAAGAAAGAAACACCAAATTTGGGAAAGTGGTTACATCTGGATAAGAGAGAGATGGAGATCAGAGAGGTCTATAGAAGGGAATCTGAATTGTCAACATATTTGCTTAGTAGGAGGTATGTTGATATCTGTTGTATTTTTCTTTTTAAATAATATATGTGTGTGTGATATTTTCAAAGACATGACAGACAGAAAGGTTAACACTGAAAATGACAGGGATACATCTCTCCATCTGGAGGCTTACAGTCATTCACTTAGAAACACAGTTCAAAAAAGCCATGCATCACTGAATAGTTTTACTAAAATATCTTACCGTTCCTTTTCATGGAAAGGAAAATAGGAGGTCCTGACATCTGGGAACTGGTTTAACACAAATAGGTTTCAGTGTGATTTGGAGCTGGCGTCCCATTCCATAGACTCACTGAACATCAATAGCAGACATAATCACTGAGTCCTTGATAAAATGAGACAAAGACTACTTCCTAACATCATCTAACCACAGAAAAAGACATGGTCACTGTGTTTTTTCCCCCAAAAGACCAAGAGAGCCTCCTCTTGGGTAATGTCTACTCTTCTTTGCTAATGACAAATGTATCCTTGCTCCATTGTACCCTGCCTGTAGGTTAATATTGAACTGCCCAATCATAGAATTGCTTTTTGATAGCACCCAGCACAGAACAAGCCTCACCTCTTTAGACCTCCCCACATCACCCAAAGCCCAGAACTTATATTAGGATCTTTCTTATACCTCTCATCAAGAAGTCTCACAATTTCCTATGTTTGTGATGAGTGATAAACTCAACTTCTTCAACTACAGGTGTATTCCTTTTGGTGTTTGACTAGGGGGAATGGACAGTTAATGTAAACCTACAAGGAAAGGCAATCACACTGGACCTACTGGAGTGAAATCACATTCCTCAGTTCTTCAAATAGTAATGCTTGCCACTTTTCAGTATGAAAAGTTAATAGGGACTTGAAATACAATAGTATCCTACATGACAATCAGAAGTACTAACTCCATGCAATTTTCTCCCCCTTTGATCAAGACTACAAACATATAGTTCCCTCTTTTTCATCTGAGCAGAATACAAGAACTATTCTTTGTGTCATAGGAAGAGAATGACATCATTTAAACAATGGCAGCGAGCAATCTGCAAATGCCCATTTCAACCCAAGACTGTCTAGACCCAGTATTCATACTTCATCACTGTAGCAGTCATAAGCATATTAGTTGCAGTGCACAAAAAAAGAGGGGGAGTGGTTCAAGTTGAAACAGTAGGTGTGAAAACACTGAGTGTCTCTTTGTCTCTTAGTTCTTGGCACGGATATGTTTTAGGTGTAGCCCAAGAATAAACAGTGAAGAGTGCTCTTCAGAGCAATAGCAGATGCTAGATGGGTGGTTTAGGAAGTCTGGCAGGATCACCTGTGTTAGGTAATTACTTCAGACTATATTTTGTAGCTGGATCACCTGTGTTAGGTAATTACTTCAGACTATATTTTGTAGCTAACAGTCTTTAAGCCACAAGTACAGACAAATGCATGAAATGATCAAACTGAGTTTAAAGCTGGTAACTATGAAACAGTGTAAGATATATGAAAGAAAGGAATTAATTGCCTCCAGAAAGTGGTCTTGAAATTAACACCAAATGTAGATTTTATAGTTAAATGTCTCCAGTTCTGGGCAAGAGAGCATTGCTATTATTCCACCACTCGTGAGTTTTCAACAGCTATAGCAAGCCTTCTTAGCTCAGGGAATATTAATTCAGTTCAGTTAAATTATGAATTTTAATTCGGGTTTAATTAGAAACAGAAAGCAGCTTAGTTAGAACATGGCTTCCTATAGCAAGTTACAAAGCATCATCTGCATCTTTGTCACAGATTTTTAAAACCCTCCATGTGCTAAATTAAGGACGGTGATTTTGAATATATTCTGCAACATGCTTGGGCTCCATGAATAACTGCTAGGGAAATACTGGAAAGAAATATGATAGAACCCCTAATTTTGTATTCATGCTTTCCTTCCCAAACTGTGTATGAAGCCTGTTCCCAAAAGACCACCTAATTAGTCTTTACACTAATCAAATGTCCGAGACTGAAAGGAATGGGATTTTGAGAAGCCATGCCTTGGTTCGACAAAGAGGTGGATAGGCAAGGTATTGATAGATGAGGGACAAGAGGGGTGGGAAATGGTATGTGCATCACAGGCATGGACTAAACACCTTTAAGCAGTTTCTCCAAGTGGAATATATAGCAAATTAGAAGGGCTGCAACTGGATCA
Organism: Uropsilus gracilis; assembly: GCA_004024945.1. NCBI lineage: Eukaryota > Metazoa > Chordata > Mammalia > Eulipotyphla > Talpidae > Uropsilus > Uropsilus gracilis. The sequence continues at coordinate 76,245 of PVHY01005878.1, read as the reverse complement.
TGTAAATGTTTGACTTATTGGTACCGTCCGGTATATCTCAAGTTTTTCCTGTATTTGAATATGATGAACACTCAGCTAGTAGATCAAAAGCTTAGACATTATCTCCTGTAGAATTTATACCTTATAGAAGGAAGGGGAAAAAATAGTCTATGTTCAGCATTTTTACTACTAAAATGGATTTTTTTTAAGATTCTATGTGTTCTTGATTTCATAAAGATGTCTATTAGGAACAGTCTACGCAGAACACTGCAGGAATCATTTAACATATGTTCTAAACAGACTGGTACACCTTTAGTTTTCAAAAAAAAAATCCTGTGTGCTTTATTTTTTTCTTTTTTATTTAAATTATATATATATATATTTCACATCATTGTGATCCCCAGAGGTCACCCACTACCTCCCCTTCTTGGCCACTCCAGCTGGTCCCCTCCCCCAGTTGTGTACTTTTGTTTGGTTGTCCATATATTAGTGAAACCATTTGGTTTCTGTCCTTTTCCTTCTGGCTTGTTTCTGCCAACATGATTTCTTCTAGATACATCCATGTTACCAAAAAAGTCATCAAATTTGTCATTTTTAATTGATGCATAGTATTCCATTGCGTATATATACCACAACTTTTTCACCCAGTCATCTGTCTTGGGGCATTTGGGTTGTTTCCATGTCCTTGCAATTATAGTGCTGCAATAAACATCCAAGCTCAGGTGTCCCTTTGCACCCACATCGAGGTCTCCTTTGGGTAGATTCCCAGAAGAACGATTGCTGGGTCAAACAGTAGTTCAGTTTTCATTAGTTTGAGGGTTCTCCACACTGCTTTCTATAGTGGCTGAACCAGTTAACATTCCCACCAGCAGTGTAAAAGTGTCCCTTTCTCTTCATATGCACTCCAGCACTTGTCTGTTTTTTGGATGTGGGCCATTCTTAGTGGTGTAAGGTGGTATCTCATGGTTTTGATTTGCATTTCCCTAGTTGCTAGTGATGTTGAGCAGTTTTTCATGTGCCTATTGATCATTTGGACTTCCTCTTTGATGAAGTGTATTTTTATATCTCCCTATTTTTTAACTGGGTTGTTTTGTTTTGTTTTGTTTTTGTTAAGTTGTGTGAGTTCTTTGTGTATCTTTGTTATCAGACCTTTATCACTTGTATAGAGGGCAAAATATTTTTGCCCACTCAGTTGGGATTCTTTGTTATTTGTTGTCTCTTGCTGTACAGAAACTTTTTATTTGATGTAATCCCAGCTGTTTGTTTTCCTTCATTTATAGATGTGCCCAAATATGGATTTCTGAATTGTAACTCATGAAGGGTTTTGCCCATGTTTCCCCTCTGTGTTTTATGGTTTCAGGTCTTACATCCAAGTCTTTTGTCCACTTTGAGTTAGTTTTTGTACATGGTGTGAGGGAGGTATGTTGGTTCATTTTCTTTGCATGTCTTGGTCCAGTTTTCCCAACACCAATTTTTGAAGAGGATGTCCTCGTTCCAATGTAAGTTTTTCACCCCTTTGTCAAAGATTAGTTCACTATATATGTGTGGCTTTATTTCAGGGGATTCAGTTTGATTCCATTGATCTGATTATCTGTTTTTGTACCAGTACCAAACTATTTTAGTTACTATGGCTTTGTAGTATAGTTTGAAGTCTGGAATAGTAATACCTCAATTCTTTTTTCATCAGGAGGTTTTTCAATAATTGAGGTCTTTTGTTATTCCATATGAAGTTCATTAATTTTTGTTCTCTTTGAAGAGTATCATTGGGGTTTTTATCAGGATTGCATTGTATCTTTAGATTGCTTTTGGTAGGATGGCCATTTTGATGATGTTATTTCTTCCAATCCATAAGTAGGGAATGTCATTCATTTCCTTATGTCTTCTTCTATCTTGTTTAGCAGCATTTTGAAGTTTTTTTTTTATAGATCTTTCACGTGTTTTGTTAGGTTTATTGCCAGGTATTTTTTTTTTCAATGCAATGGTAAATGGGATTTTTTTTAGTTTCTTCTGTTACTTGACTTTTTTGTGTATAAGAAAGCTACTGTCTCCTATGTGTTGATTTTGTGACCGACTGCCTTACTGAACTGGTTTATTGTTTCAAGAAGTTTCCCTGGATTTCTTTGGATTCACTACATAAATATCTTAACAACTACATATGAGAGCTTCAGTTCTTCTTTCCCTATTTGCATCTCTTTTATATCTTTCTCTTGTCTTATTGCCCTTGCTAGAACTTCCAGTACAATGTTAAAATGTAGTAGAGACAGTGGGCAACCTCGCTTGGTTCCAGATCTTAGTTGGAATGATCTTAGTTTTTCCCCATTTGAGATGATATTTGCTGTAGGTTTGTCATAGATGGTTTTTATTATGTTGAGATATGTTCCTTTTATCACCAAATTTTTAAGAAGCTTTTTATCATAAATGGGTGTTGAACTTTATCAAAGGCTTTATCTGCACCGATTGATATGACCATATGGTTTTTAGTTTTCTCCTTGTTGATGTGGTGGATTATATTGATTTTCGAATGTTGAACCATCCCTGTGCCCCTGGGATAAATCCCATTTGGCCATGGTGATGCTGCTTTTTATACATCATTGGATTCAATTTGCCAGGATTTTATGTAAAAGTTTTGTGTCTGTGTTCATTAGGGAAATTGGTCTATAGTTTTCTTTCTTCATGCTTTTTTGGTTTTGGTTTGAGAGTGATGTTCGCTTCATAGAACGTGTTTGGCAGTTTTCCTTCTTTCTCAATTTTTTTGGAAAAGCTTTAGTAGTGCAGGCATTATTTCCTCTTTCAATGTCTGGTAGAATTTATTTGTGAAACCATCTGGCCCTGGGCTTTTGTTTTTAGGTAGAGTTTTGAAAACTGCTTCAATTTTGCCATTTGTGATTGGTTTAAGTTCTCTACATCTTTCCTTAGTTTTGGGTGGTTGTATCTTTCCTAGAATATGTCCATCTCATCTAGGCTGTTGTATTTGTTTGCACATAGATGTTCATAGCAATTTATGATTATCCTTTGGATTTCTGATATGTCTGTTAATTTCTCCTCTTTCATTTGTAATCCTGATTTGAGTGTTCTCTCTTTTCTTTGTGAGGTTTGTAAGGGGTTTATCAATTTCATTTATTTTTTCAAAGAACCAACTTTAGGTTTTGTTGATTTTCTCAATAGTCTTTTTGCCATCTAGAGTGTATGTTTCTGATTTTAATTTTTTATTTCTTCTGCTGGGTTTGGGGTTTTTTGTTGTTCCTTTTTTAGTTCAAGTTGGGAGGTTAGGTTATTTCTTTGCTTGTTTTCTTGCTTTTTGATATGAGCCTGTATTGCTATGAACCTTCCTCTTCAAAATGCTTTTGACGAGTCCGAGACATTTTGGAATGGTGTTTCTTCTTTTTCATTTGTTTCAAAGAAGGTTTTAATTTCTTAATTCCCTCAGTTACCCAATCTCATATAGTTAGATGTTATTCAGTCTCCATGTGTTGGGCATTCGTCTTGCTTTTCTTTTCATTGTTGATTTCTAGTTTGATAGCTTTATAATCAGAGAAAAAAGTTGATACTATTTTACTCTTTGTATATTTGTTAACATTTGCCTTATATTCTAATATGTGATCAATTTTTGAGAATGATCTGTGTGCGTCTGAAAAGAATGTGTATTCCTTTCTTTGGGGGTGCAATGTCCTGTAGATAATCTGTTACATCCATATGGTCTATATCTTCATTTAGGGCTTTTGTGTCTTTGTTTAGTTTTTATCTTGTCGATCTGTCCTTTGGTGAGAGTGGTATGTTGAAATCACCCACCACCATCTGTATTTTTGCTGATGTCTGTTTTCATTGCTGTTAGTAGTTGTTTGATGAATTTTGGTGCTCCCTCATTTGGTGATTATATACCCTACGCAGTTCACAGGCCAAAGGGATAGTGCTGTTAGATGGGGAAAAATTCCTCTTGCCTTAATTGCCTCAGGCAAACTGTAGAAAAAATTTAGCACTGATCCTCTGAAGATGTGATGGCACTGGCTGCTCCTCCAAAGAGTTTACCTATGGAAATCCCTCTAGAGATAGTCACCCCCACCGGTGAGTATCCCCTGCTCCCAATTACCCCTCAAAAATTAATATGTTAACATTAACCAGTCTATCTTCCTCCCTGTTTTCCTTCCTTTGAAATTCACCAGACCCCTGGGGCCTGTGTCTCTATTTTCTCATACCTTGCATTTGACATCAACAAGTATATGTTGGTAATTGTTATGTCTTTGTTATGTATTGACCCTTTTATCAATATAGAGTATCCTTTATCCCTTGTCACTTTTTTTTGGCTTAAAGTCTGCTTTATCTGCTATTAGTATGGCTACTCCTGCTTTCTTCTATTTGCCGTTTGCTTGCAGAATTTTTTTCCAGCCCTTTACTTTTAGTCTGTGTTTATCTTGTGTGTTTGTTTCCTGTAGGCAGCAGAATGTTGGATTTCGTTTTCTGATCCATTCTGCTGCGTCTTTTGATTGCTGAATTTAGACCACTGACATATAGGGTGATGATTGATACTTGCTGTATTGGTGTTAACTTTCGGAAGGTCATTTTGAGGTTAGGGTTTCCTTTTTTTTTTTCTATTACTGTTATTTGAGATTCTGAAGTAGGTTTTTTGGTTGCCATTTTGAGGTTCTGATTATCTGCCTTGTTTTGATCTTCCTGTTTATTCTTCTATTGGTTTTAATCTTAGGATTTCTTGCAAGATTTCTTGGAGTGGTGGTTTAGTGGTAGCGAATTTCTGGAGGTTTTGCTTGTCTGAGAAGCTTTTTATTCTTCCTTCATAGAGGAAAGAAAGCTTTGCAGGGTAAACTATTCTTGGCAGGCATTTTCTGTCTTGGAGTTTTTTGAAGATATAACTCCATACTCTCCTTGCTTGGAGTGTGTCTTCAGAGAAGTCTGAAGTCAGTCTAATAGGTTTTCCTTTGTATGTTAACTGTTTCTTTTCTCTAGCCAGTTTCATTATTTTTTCCTCACATTATTTTTTCCTTTCATTATTTTTTCCTTTCATTATTTTTTCCTTTCATTATTTTTTCCTTTCATTATTTTTCCCTTTCATTATTTTTTCCTGGACTCTTTAGAGTTTTACGATGATGTTTCTTGCTGTGATTTTTCTTTTGTTGATGTAGTTTGGTATTCTTTTGGATTTCTGGATGTTTTTCTTTCTTCAGGATTGGGAAGTTTTCCTCCATTGTTTCTTTAAATAGCCTTTCAGTACCCATGTGCATCTCTTCTCATTCTGGGACTCCCATAACTCTTATGTTTCCTTTCTTTAAGGAATCAGACAGATCTGAGTTTTTCTTACATTGTTTCTCTTTCGCTGTCTTCTTCCTCTCAATTTTGGTGTCCGAGGGTATTTATTTGTTCTTCAATTTTGTCCAGTCTGCTTTCATAACTTTTCCCTGCATTTTTTAGCTCTTCTTCTGCTCTCTTTAGATGTTAGGTTTCTCTATGATTCTTGTTTAGGTGTTCAGTTTTATTATTCAATTCAATTATTTTATCTTTGTTGATGTTTTCTTTCTTAATTCTTCATTTCTTCTTCTAACTTGTTCAGTTTCTCTGCCAAGCTCACTTCTTTTTCTTTGTTTTTTCTAATTCATCCCTTAGCTCTTTGTAATATGCACAGGTTCAGTTCTGTGTCTGGGAGGTGGCACATTTCTTCACTGTTGTATTTGTTGGTTTCTAGAGTTTGTCTTTCCTTCAATGATGTATTGGTTTCTGTGGGGTTTGCTGGGGTATTTGCCTTTTTCCTCTTTCCTGTGCTTTGCTTTCACACTTCCTCCACATATTGAGCAAATATGGCTCTAGCATTGGCTGGCATGATGACTGGGGTCTTCTAGTCGTTTGTTATTGATTCTGCCTTTGAATCTATGTAGCTGCATTGAGTAATTTTGTTTCCTTTGGCTGATTTGGGTGGATGGTTCCTTTTACCTGAGCATGTGTGAGAGATTGGTATGGTTATTATTGTACACTTTATCTTTTCTCATAATTTTTTGCTTTTTAGGATGGTGGGAAAACACGTCAATTCTGCATTCCCCTAAGATGGGCTCTGGTTAGTAGACGCTATAGCGCTTCTTCTGTGGTTCTTTTTGAAAGAGGAGTATAGGTGTCTTTTGTTCTTTTTGTTTTAGTCTGTCTGTTGGGTTTATTTTGTCTGGCCTTTATCAGGATCTCTAGGCTGTTGCCCCCACCTAGGGATTGGTCTAAAGGTGATGCCTTCTTGGCTGGTTAGGGCCTTGTTCTCCCCAGCAGTGCAGTCTCTGGAACATGCCCACTCCTACTAAATAGATTTTTAAAGCTACTAACAGAAGTAGTTGTTCTAAAAGCCAAAACTTTTGAATTATGATAAATGGGCTTTGCTGAAAGAATAAAAGTTCCTTGAGGATAAAAGAAAATTCCAGAAGAGGCTATGCATGAAATTAGATTGGAAAAATAGTGGAAGACACAAACCACTATGTCTAAGTGAGGGTGACCTGGACTTCTCATTATACTTGTAAGTTAACCATTTGTTAATTTTGTTCTGCATGTCCGCTTTTGGGTTTTGTCTCAAGTTCTTAAGTGCATGGGCAAGAACTCACAACTTGGGTCATCCTTTTGTCCCTTGAACAAGTGGAGAAGTCATGGTCATCTTGGAAAGTGATCGATGACCGATTGGGAGAGGAGACCAACATCGGTTTGGGTAGCTAACAAACCTTGAGGCCATTAAAGCAGATTAGAGAAATGGCTAATTTTTGCTAAATTTCCGTATCCCTAGTATTTTATATATAAACAAATGTAAACCACCTCTGAAGTGTTATAAGGTCAGCACTGAGAGGTTCCAAAAATAGTGTGAACACTGAGCAACTAGCTGGTGTCCCTGTGAATCACAGACACAGGAATATTGGAATCAGTAGTGGTGGGGTGTGCTGACGGGCACATCTTTCCTATCTTGCAACCTTTTTATTGTCAATATAAATCAGTTGGTCTCCAATGGCTGAATATGCAGTCTCTCTTCAGTGTAACTCTAAACTCCTAGTGGGATGGATAAACACACAAAGGATTAAAAGGTTCCCTTAAGAGAAAAGCATAACTTGGAGAACCTTGGCAAATATTTTAACTACATATTAAAATATAGTAAATGTGTACCCTTGTATTGATGTAATGTATGTGTTTGTGCTATATATTTATTATTTAATATTGTAAAGCTTTCCTTAATCTGAAAGTTTTTTCTTTAATGTCTTCTGGAGTCAATTGTACTAATCAAATGTTAACCTAAAGTTTAGAAATTATTTCCACCTCACTTTTTTCCCTTTGATTTAATTTAAAGTGAATTCAGGCAGAGGGTTAGTCCTTTTTACTTTTAAGAAATTGTGTATATGGATTGATGTCATATTTAAGATGATTAATCACTATTTTTGCTCTCAGAACACATTAAAAGTGCTGTTTACCATACTAAATTTAGTGTGCTTTTTTTCTCCCTTCATTGCTCTCTTATACATGGTTATGCTATCCATCATATACTAAGTGGAAAACATTACAACTTAAGAAAACAGAAGGGGAAATGTGAAATTCTTCCTAGCCTTATTCAGTACAAGTGGTGAATTTCTTTATTCTCAATCACTGAGACAGCAAAATTATGACATGAAAGTCATGGAGCTAGTCTGCCTCTGATTCAAGAGTAAATCTGAAAAACAGAGTGACTGGAAGCATGGTACAATGAATCAGGGTGCTTTAAATGCCTATTTTTTAATAGTCTTCACTTTCATATTTTCTCAAAATAAGGAGGGAATAGAGAATATGAATGGGGAAACATGTTATTCAAATGATCTTCCTTACTGGGGTCATACATAAACTCAGGAAAAGGATGAATAAATTTTAGTTCATTGGATAAAGTTACTTTTCTTCCTATTTCTTACTGTTCTTGAATTCTGCTTTTTAGTATTTATAAAAAAGAAAGCATTTTAGAATTATAGAAAGTGGAGAAAAAAAGGCATACAAGGTGAAATAAAGATCATTCATAGTTTATCTCCGAAAGGCAATTGCCATTAACTTTTAGTTTAATTTCAAAGTTTTTTTCCCTAAATATTTTGAATGACTTTGGGATAAATCTGAATAAGGGATCTGTTATTTTCTCACTATAATATGATCTATTTAAGGGTTTCTTATGAGTTTCTTTTATTTATTACATAATTTTTGATCATTGTGGAAGAAATTAGAAAATATAAATAAAAACTAAAAACAGTTAAACCACCTACATGGACACATCTTCAAAAATAGGCATATGAAAATATTTTCATCATCACTTATCAGGGACATGTAAATCAGAACCACACTAAGGTATCTCACATATGCATGAATGGCCCCTATCATAAAGACCAGAAACAACAAAGATTTGGAGAAAAGGAACCCTCAGCACATTGTTGCTGGTAATGTAAACTAGTCCAATCCCTGTGGAAAATATGGAGGGTTATCAAATATTAAAAATAGATCTGCCACAGGATCCAGCAACTCTACTCAGTGTCTGTCAGGACTACAAAAATAATAATTTGAAGAATTTATAAACTTCGATGCCCATTGTTGGCTCTATTTGCAACAGTGAAATTTTGGAAACAAACTACGTGTTCAACAATAGATGAGTAGATAAATAAGATGTACATTTACACAATGGAATACTACTCAACTATAAAAAGACATGATCTTGTGAGAACATTTTTTGAGAGCACAGCTAGAACAGCAGGGGATTGTGCTAAATGAAATTAATCATAAGGAGAAACAAATACTGGATGATTTCACTCATGTGGTGTACAAAGAAAAAAATGATACAGACAAAATTAAGAGCAAAGCCTAGAAAAGACTGCAGAATTGAGGTTACTAGAGGAGCATTTGGAGTGGGAAATAAAGAGGGTAGGGAACTCAATGTCTATTTTAAAGGATAAATTGGTGCTTTGATGTTGGGTTGAGTATGGTAACATACATCTGAAGAGGTATGAACCTATACTCTTTAAATCATATACAGTGTTGTAAGCCAATGTTACCTCAATTTTGTAGTCACAAAAATGTTTTATTATTTTAATACTTCCAAAATTTTAAAGGGTAAAATTATACAAAACCTTTAGACAGTTTGTCACTTAATAGGGCATCAACATAGTAACTATCCCTAATTTGTTACTCCTATGGAACTCAAATATATCAAACACCTGTCGAATTATTTTCTCAGGAGAAATGGCTAGAGATTGAATTGTTGAGTAAAATTGTAAGAACAAGTTTAATACTAATACATTAACATCCAAGACTTTTAGAAAGTTGTACATGTGTGATTTTGCTGAAAATACTTAAGATTACCTTATTTACAATACTTACCAACACTGGATAACATTTATTCATTTTAACTTCCTGTTTAATGGGGGGGGGGAATTCTTCTGTATCTCATTTTACCTGCCTTGCTACTAAAAAGGCTAAAGATTTTTTTCTGACTTTAGAAAAAAGTTGAAATTAGTATTTTTGTTCCATTTAGATTTATTATTCATTGACACAATGAATTCATTGAATTCATTGAATTCATTGACACATTTAATTTATTAGTTACATATTATTGCTCAAATAAATTTTATATGTTCACCAAATTTTTTCTTGTGGGATTAAATTGATTAACATTACAGAGTAAAGCAGTAAGAATTGATTATAGAAACTTTGTTCTTATTAAAGTAAATTTAACCCAACAAACAATAATTATGGCTGTTAGTTTGATTTTATTTTTATTGTGTCAATTAAAATTCATCTAACCTTATTTTACTGAACTTTTCTATCAAAGGCCAGTAAATATCTGATTTACTAATAGGACTTTTTTAATATTAAAACTCTTGGCAGCCTTAAACTTCACCCTCTCTGGTATGCATCTGTAATTGAACAGATGCAATCTGTTCCATCTGTTCTTTTCTCATTTTCAAAAAGATCAGTTGTGCATATACCTCCATTGTATTACCTTTTGTATCTATTACTGTAATACCTTTTTCTTTTTCACTTTGATTACTTTTATAAAATTTCCCCAAACCTTTCATCCCATGTTTCCAGAGACGAAAAATACTTTCATTGACTTTAAAATGCAAGGGGTTAGACTAAACAACTAATTCATATAGTAAATGGGAGAATCAACCAACAAAAAAAGAACTGAGGAAATAACCCAGGTTGTGTCACTAAGTGACAATATAAAAGAATTGTGAGAAATGTTGGTAGCTGCCTAGAAAAGAGAGGGGGAGAGAGAGAGAGGCAGGGGAAGAGAGAGTGGGAAAGAACAGAGTTAAGAGAGGAGAGAGGGGAAGGCCCAACTATTAGGATTATCAGAAAATAAGGCTGAGGGAGACCACATTTCAAAGAAATCATGACTGTGGGACTTCCTGAATATATGGTACTCCAGATAAATAAATGCCAGAAGCCCCAAACAAAATGAACAAAATATCTACAGGTACATTTGTCATACAGAAAGAACAGAATATTGACAACAGAGAAAATAAAAACTTCAAGATGCTAGAAGAGACAAAGAAAAGTCAGCAAAGGAAGAAACTAAAAAAACTACTCAACAGCAAAACAGAAACTAGAACAAGAAGTTGAGTTAGTCAGGAGTGGTCAAAGATGCCCTGGAGGGCTGGTAAAGAATTGAGAAAGGAGGGCTGTTTCTAAGCCCATGCTGCCAACACTAGCGTGCCTCCCTGCCGCCGCCCCCACCACCACTGAAAAAGTCTTTGACTCATTTTTTCAAAAAATCATAATTTCACCCAATCATTTCAGAACCAAAATTGTCAGCAAAAGTATTTAAGTGCCATTTACTGAATGTAAAACTAATCTAGCTAATCTCAATGAGGTTTATAGACATTCAAAGTTAAGATTTTCACAGCTCATGAACATTCATACATTCATACAAACTGAAACTTCCCTGGGTCCTTATAAATGATACTTAGACATGTCTGAAGGTGAAATACTCTTGACAATGTCATCCAAAATAAAAGGTGGGTGAGTTTTATGGATAAAAATAATTCTAATTTTTAATTAGGCATGCCATATGTAGTAAAAAGAGAAATCTTAATCAACAGATCTCAACTTCCCACATCACCTCTAAAGCATATGATCTTGAATATAAATGAACTGGGCAACAGATCTTTAGTGAATGTTACATATATACTTGAAATCTCAGTAATAGAAATTATTTTAAAATTAGACTTTCTTTCACACCTTGTTAACTAGATATGAAATTCCCAAAGTGAGGGACCAGTAAGGCTATCAGCTGAAATAAATATTTGACCTCCCATTGTGAATACTTAGAAGGATACTATATTTCATATGTATATTATATCAAATTTCAAAAATAGAAAAGGCATGGAAATGTTAAAATATTTTTACATGACCTGTACATCAAGTGGAGAATGTTCCAGCATTACCTGGTACAAAAGAGAAAAATGCTCTCCACATATCAAGAGTCCCCCAAAATTGCTATTCTGAAATTTAATAATTTTTTTTGTTAACAAAAACTATTAAATTTATGGCCAGAGACTGGACAAAGTTGAACAATTTAATAAAACTAAAGTTATTTTCATCCACTGCTACACGCTCACTTTCTAGTTAAAGAGAGGCCGGCTGAGAAATAAATGGTATAACAGGAGCTTGTAAGAGACATGATTTTGGGAAAGTAACTTGACTATATTGTTTTGTGTGAAAAAGGAAATAATGTTTTCGGGTTTTTGGTGATGGTTTGATAAAATAACCAACACTGTGGGAACACTTAACTACAGTCATCTTGATCTCTAATTAAACTATGTCATCTAGTGAAGGTGATTAGTGGAGCTGTCCAGAACTCTTGGGGGCTGGCCATGTCATGAAAGGCAAGTACTCAGATGTCCTAGAATGACAATAACAGGACATGGCTTATTTCTATCCATAATTTCTCACTCCCACCCTTTAGTTACTAAAGGTTTACCCATAAGTAGACCCAAGCCTTCATATAAACAGATCAGTTTGTCCCTCATAGTTTTTCTGACAGTTCATGCCATGTATTAGATTTCACTCAGCAATCACAAATCACATACAAGAAAACATCTAAATGAGACAGAATGAATTTTAAAAGGGCAACCCCCTTATTTAATCTGTTCTACTCATTCTATTAGTCCAGCTGATAGGATAGAGACTCTCAGACAAGGACCTCAGATGTTAGTACAGGTGCAGCCTTTGACATTCCTCATGCTATGAGTAAGGAGGAGTTCAGCTACCTTTGGCAAATTTTCCTAAAAGCTGATCTGTTAAAGCACACCCCAAGCAAACCTTAACACCTTTACTAACCTCAACCTCAACTTTACTAGGAAAGCAACAAGCCTGAAATGAACTAGCATCCTATTCCCCATTCCAATGAAAGAATCTTATTTTCCAAAACAGACCTGTAGTCTCCAAAAAGTTCCACTCATTCAACATGCAGTTACTGAGCACTTACCATATCATAAAGGTAGGTCCTATTTGCTGAGAGATCATTACAAATTTAGTTAAGGCTGAAGTATTAAATGCCTTTATAAATGTATCCTCTTGTTGAAGATTCACAATAACTGTGTAACCTGTTTATGTTTTCCACTTTACATCTGAAGGAATTGAGGCACAGAAGAGTTAAAACAACTCTCGGGTTTCAATTGGAAGCACTATTTTAAGCTTAGAAGGAAAAATTTAAGACACTTTGTCCTCCAGGAGTTTAGAGTCAATACAGGAGACATATATACAACATGTATACAACTCACAACAAAATTAGTTGCCACAGAAAGTCCATGTAAATTATTTTTCAAAGCTATGCAAGTATCTCATATCTGTATCACTAATGACACTTGATAATATAGCAAAGTACATTCTTATTCTGCATGAAGAAGCCTGAACATTATATGGATAAACTCAGCAGGATAAATTCAACAGGAGGATGCACTCAAGCCCTGTCAGCTTCTGGAACCTTAGACCTATTGTCTTGACAATATTTGCACCTGCTTTACAGAGGATGACTTGGCCAAGTCTGAGGAAACCATGTCTCAGGTGAAGAGGACCCTGCAGGACATGAGCAAACAAACAGAACTTGTCTCCTTTTCAGATGAGCAAAGACTGTAAATGTTCCCTAGCAGGTCAGAAATCTATAGGCCGTGCACAAAGCAAGTTTAACAAAAGCTTCTGTAGGCCCCATGGCCCAAGCTCCCAGGGTTGTGGGATTTCACAGGATTGTGCTTTAAATTCCTAACAGGCTCCTTATTGTACTGCCTTTGATGGGTCACTGGGTAATGAAGGCTTACTCTGAGATCTGATGATTATGACCAGAGGACCAAAGGATAGCTTTAGGTCTCCATTCTAATTTGGCATGCAGTCTTAGTCACTAAGATAAATGCATGTTTCTTCCGCCTCTGCCTCTAGACTGAAGAAGAAAGATTACTCACTTATGGAACAATAAATAAAGGAAGCCAATAGCCACAGAGGAAGAAAGGGCAAGAATTAGGAAACTGACAGTGAACAAACATGTACATGAAATTGGAGGGTCTTTTTTAAAGTTCATGTCCCTTGCCACTCCCCCATCAAATCCTGATGTCCACTCTTCTGACCGGAGTTAGAATTAAACAGCCATATCTCTATACTCTCATGGCACTCTTTGCCTTCATTACAGCATTTCTTTCACTTCATCTTGTAGTATAGCCTTTCTCAGTGGATTAAGAACTCTGTGAGAAAAGGAGGTGGGTGATGTAAATCTTAATAATCTCAGTTTCCCACCTAAAGGAGACAGCAAGTTGTATAAATTGGGCAAGATATTATACCTCTTGAAAACTCAACCTTTTCATCTATAAAAAGAAGAAATTGGTAATAGGTATCTATGGACAGTATGAAACAATTTGAGCTAGTGTGTATGAAAGGTTCCAGAACACTCATCAAGGTTCAACAAATATCAACATGATCCTTGTCTCTGAAGAGCAAGATCCAAACTCCCAAACTTTCATCACAGACCTAGAATGAGATGGAGACTCACAGTACTGCACCATGAACAGAAAAATCTAGAAAAATGTTCAGTGAAGCTGACTTGCCTTCTGACCTGTCTACTAATATAAGTTGAAAATACATTGACACTGATATTTTAAAGAATTTCTAACAGGAAATCATCATGACCTTCCTAGGGTCCAGTCAGGGATGCCATGCAGTTACTGGAAGAAGTCAGCTACTATGCAATGTCCACTGATGATTCAAAAGACATCCAGAGGTCCTCTGCACTTTTTTTAACCTTAGGTTCAATTTTACTTTTTATTTTTTTTACTGATTACATTTATGTATATGTATACATGTATATATGTATATATACATATATATGTGATCAGTAAATTTATATATATACATATATATGTATATATTTGCATCATTGTTTCCCTGAGGTTCTCCCAGTACTTTTGAGCTCCAGAGTCAGTGAAACTTTGGGAGCCAGGTGTAGAAGTTATCTGGAAATAGGGCCTGTTTTACAAATTACAGTATCTAGCATAAGCTGGTGAGGATGCTTTGTGAATTAACTGAGCATAACTTTTACCTCTGACCATAAAAAAGTCATCTTTCAACCTGATGGCTTTTTGTATTAGAAAACACAACAGGAGGGAAGTAAGTCCTCAGGCCACAATTTCTAAATAACCCTTACTCTGAATGCTTTTTCTGCCATCTTAACTTAAGTCTGCGCAAAGTTGGCAGGTTCATCATGGACTGTTTCTCAGTGAGAACCAGCATGATCTCAAAAATTGTCCCTGGCAGGCACTGTCAATAAATTTGAAACTCAGGACAAAAAAACCAATTTCCTATCCCTAACAAATGCTGAAAAGGGAGAATAAGTCTTCACCTGAGCCCTTGTTGCCACGCCAGTATGTTCAACTCGAAATCTAAAGAGAAATTACTTCTTTGCTCCCCTCACCTCCACCTGTTCTGGGCTCCATCACCCACTGACTGTTTTAGAGATTATTCAATGTATTTAATGCCACCAGGTGGGTAATGAGACATAAGTCTGCTGCTTTAGCATTCTCCTTGAAAGTAATAATGACAACATTCTGTTTCATGTTCTTTCCTCTTCCTAAAGGAATAAAGTATAACACAATAATTTCCTTATGATAGATGCTTCGCAGTTCAAGATGAGTGTTCACAAAGAAAAGCTATTATTTCATTTTTATAGATGAAGAGAAGTTCAGAGAGGTTAATTAACTGGCTGCATGTCACATAGCCAAAAGGAACCTATAAGCCAAATCTTCTGAACTTAAATTTAGAATATCTTTAACTCCATTAATAAATTTACCCCCAAACCACCAAGATGGATTCATCCCCAAAAAAGTAATATCATTGTTGGCAATTTATCTCAAAGACGGAATCATTTATCTCAACAATTTAGCCCCCCCTTTTTGCTAAAAACCATCATATCTTTGATAAGAAAAATATGTGGACACAGATTTCGGTGAAAATTGAGGGATTTGAGGAGTTGTTCTTTTGTTTTTGATGCTGCTGCTGCTGCTTGGGCAACCAGTTTACTGGTTTCCATAAACACGAAGTATCCTGACAAAAACAGAAAAGGTTTGGATGCATATGAAAACAGCAGCCACGAAGACAGGCAAGGGAAAAACAAAACACACCCCCCACCCCCACCGACCCCCCACCGGCCCCCCACCGACCCCCCACCACCTCTTTTTATTATGAAGTATTTTTTTCTACCCAATAAACAGGCCTCTAGGAAGCTGAGACTCCTGAAATCGTGAGACCAAGTAGCAAGATGTTGGGAACAGAGAACTAATCCCCAAAATGGCAGGATTTTATCCTTATACCTATCATAACAGGTTGTTTAACCTCCATAAAGGTCAACTTCCCCATCCAAAAAAGAAAAAGAGTATTTGTACAACCTCAGGATTTTACGATACATGTAAGACATTTTATATAAAGTTCTGAGTACAACACTTAAACTATCTCAAGTAGTCAGTCAGCTGTTACTACTAATAGTAACACTTGTACTAGAGAGAGTTCACTGTAAGGAGGGCTCTTCCTTTTCATGCCTAATCTCTAGCTGTCAGACCTTGCAAATATCAGGCAGCTTCACTGAGCTCCAGGTTACTTTTCCTTAGACAAAGACAATAATTGCAGCTCTACTTCACAAAGTCCTTGAGAGAATCAAATAAAATAGTAGATTGTGTTTTGTAGTCTTCAGTCCCAGTCTTCTCATGTTCTGGAGAGGTATCACAATAATTCAGGATTTCAAGGAGATACTGGAGTCTCCTTTAGTCCAACTGATGAGATGCAAGTGTGTTTGAGTTTATGTAACCATAGAGGGTGATGTTATAATGTCCATCATCTATTGTTACATTATTTCTTAACCTACATTTGTCAAGTATGTGGAATGCACTTAGTCACTCGAATTACAATGGAGATGGAGCATGGAAAGAAAAGCCTACCCTTTCCTCACATGGCCATGTATATAGAAGCAGTGGAAGGCATCTGCAGGGAGCCATTGTGCATTTCTGGGCAGTGGGGGAACAGGGAGAAGGGGGAGGTCTAAGCCCATTTGCAGGAACAGAAAAGGAAAGCCATAGAAGTGATATTTGAATGAAGATCTGAAGATAAAATGCCATTAGTGGGGTTAGAGGGAGGGAGTTCTCAAGGCAGGATCAGCACATTTTCAGGGCTGCAAAGTTCCTGGAGGAGGATCATTCAAGAACCTCAAGGAGACTTTCATGACTGGAAATGAGAAAGCATGGGGAAAGAGCTGGGAGAGACAGCTGGAGAAGAAGCAGGCAGGGCCCAGGTATAGTAGTCAGAAGTTCTGCTCTTTAAAGGTAAAAATCTGTCCACAATTTTAAAATAAAAATGAACTACTTGAAAAGATCATTCATATGACACTGGGAAGGATGGATGAAAAGAGCACATGTGGATACTGCTGAGAAGAGGGGATCTGTCTGGTCTGGGTGGGTGACGGTGGTAATTTAGAGGTGCTTGGTGACAAAGATATGGAGCTAACAGATTCAAGAAACATTTATGAGGGAATAACTTAGAATTTGGTTCTAGGTTAAAGTCGAAAAAAGTCCTTTCAGTGCTATAGAGCAAATGCAAAGAAAGCAGAGTTGGTCTCCGACCCTAAAAATAGGCTGGAAGGTAGATGTGTTTTCAGACTCTGAGGCATCTAAGGGGAAATCAAGAAAGCAGTGAAATGTACAGTCCAGAATACAGAGAACCTTGAGCTACATGTGAGCTATACTTGTTCCAGGCTGACATGTACAGAATTCAGAGGAAAAGTTCCCTTCAGAGGAGGGAGAGAGATGAAATGACTAATAGGAAACGGGCTTCCTCCTCTCCCTCCCACTCAGATGTCAGATAAGGGCAAGAAAAGCTCAGTCCCCTTCTCCATAAACCATCACTGCCGAGATGCCTTTCTTCAGTTAAGTTTATAGTCATAAAAAGGTGTTTCAAGAACACCCAGTTTATCTTTACTGGTATAGCGCATACAACAAGGATTGACATTTGACAGACAACAGGGAAAAAACAGTGAGAATTAAAGTAGCGATGTTTTCTAATTTGCTCTGAACTGTTGAATTTGTCTTACAAGCAAGACTGGCTGAACTCACAGTTCCTCAGAATTTGCTACACAGGGATCGCCTCCTCAACATGACATCTCCCAGACCTCTCCCTGCCCAAGCCAGGCTGTTTAGCATCTGTGCTTCTCTCTGCTTCTCAGCCAGGTCCTCTCATCCATCCCCTTCAAGCGAAGAGCTAATGACCCTTGTGGGTCAGTCAGTGTGCCAATAGGAAGCATGGAAAAACTGTGGACAAGGAATTTATGATTCAAGTTTTCTGTGTCTTTAGTACTTTGACCAAATTCATGTAATGTTGGGCTTTACTATTTAGTAGACTTGTGTTCTTGGAGAATTTATTTAATCATTTTACCCAAGTTCCCTTTTACTGTGATTTGAGAGTGTTGCTTTCCTCCTGGGGTTATTATAAAGCTCAAATAAAACAGCATGTTCATCATATACAACGGATACACAGAAAGGAATTGTTCTCTCTCCAGGTCAAACCCACGAACCATTTTAATTAGCAACACCAGGGAGACTTACACAGAATCAGATTCTAGGACCTCCTGCTCCCATCTCCATTAAAATTAGAAATCTACTTTCGTTGAGTGCAAAATAGAATCATTTATTTCCCTTAGTTTGAAGAATAATCTTTGCCTGTGTCTTAAAATCATTGAAACAAACTCTTGGTCCTACATCAGTTGTGGCTGCATGTTTCCTAGCTGTAATGCTCAGGTCTCTATCCAGACTAAATTATAACCCCACGGTAAGCAGCCCAAGCATCAGTTTTTAAGTAAGTACCAGATGAGTCTACACTAGCCAGACATGAGACCAGTAGTTTCTATTTAATTTACCAAGTTACCAGAGAATTAGACTGTTTCTTTTCAAATACATTACTAACTAGCTACTTCCTTTTCCTTTCCCCAACAATTAGCCATGTCCTTCCATCCAAGATGTTGTTTTCATACTTTTACAATCTAGAACCAACTAGAGTTGGACCTTTAACAACATATGGATTATGATGTGAGCCTGAAACCGTAAATTACATAGAGGAAAACCTGGGAAAACTCCCCCATGAAATTCAGTTCAAAAATCCATTTCTGAAAACAACTCCAGTTGGCAAGTAAATAAAGGAAAACAAACAGCTGGGACTATATCAAACTAAAAAGTTTCTGTATAGCAAAAGAGACAATAAACAAAACAAAAAGAAATCCATCCAACTGGGAGAAAATTTTTGCCCTCCAGACAAATGACAAGGGTCTGATAACAAAGATCCACAACGCTCATACAACGCAACACAAATAAAGCAAAAGCCCAGTCAAAAAATGGGGAGAACTAAAATGACACCACCAAAGAGGAGATACCGATGACTAATAGACAAATAAAAGAATGTTCCACATCACTAATAATCAGGGAAATGCAAATTAAAACCACATTGAAATACAGTCTTACACCAGTAAGAATGGCCCATATTAAAAAACAAACAAACAAACAGACAAGTGTTGGCGGGATGTGGAGAAAACAGACCTCTCTTCTATTGCTGGTGGGAGTACAAACTGGTCCAGCCATGATGGAAGACTGTGTGGAGGACCCTCAAACAATTGAAAGTAGAATTACCATTCGACCCAGCTATCCCACTACTGGGAATCTACCCAGAGGACATGAAAACACTAATTACAAAGGATACCTGTACGCGCATGTTCATTGTAGCTCTGCTTACAATTGCCAAGATATGGAAACAACCCAAAAGCCCCAAAGCCAATGAATGGCTGGGAAAAAATGTATATACAGATAGAATACTACGCATCAACCAAGGAGGACAAATACATGTCATTTGCAGCAACATGGATGGAGCCAGAAGGACTCATTAGCAGAAATAAGGCAGAAAGAAAAAGAGATACAGGGTGGTCTCACTTATTATATGATGGATACAGGGAAAAACAAACAAATGCAGAAAAATTAGAAACAACCAACAGAACTGAGTGGAAGAGGAGGAAGGGGAAGAAAATGAGGGAGGCAAAGGGCACAAAAGAATAAGATGGTTAACAGGTATTATGGAAATGGGAAAACCCCAGGGTACACAATAATATATATATACAAAATAAAAGAAAATAAACAACAACAACAAAAAAAAAACCCACCACCAACAACTGCAACAACAACAACAAAATTCCCTAGAAATTTGACCGCAGAATTCTGGCTCCCTGAGTGGGGGTGGGAGAATGACAAATGGACAATAGTAGAGGCTTCTGGTACTTTGGTGGTGAGTGTGGTGAGGTAATAAACAAGAGCTGTGAACCTGTACCTTTAAAGCTTGTACAGTGTTGTAAACCAATGTAACCTATACCTTTAAAGCTTGTACAGCGTTGTAAACCAATGTAACCTTAATAAAATAATTAAAATTTTAAAAAATAAAATAAATAAAGCATATGGGTTATGAGTGCTGATACTCAATGCAGTTGAAAAGTCACACAACTTTTGATCCCACCAAAACTTAACTCTTATTAGCCTACTATTGGCTTTAGCAATAACAAAGTTGATGAATACTCATGTTAAATGGATTATTCACTGTGTTCTTATAACAAGTTAGAAAAAAGATATTGTTACTAAGATCATCACACAGAAGAGAATAACTTTAATATTCCACATGTTTACACCATCTGTTTACAAGATAAATCATTTCTCTCTCAGTACCTACTTCAGTATTGCTTTATGTGATGCAAAACACTGTAAATGTTACACATATTTCTAACAATAGATTTCAAAAATGAAGAGTAATGTAAAAATTCTCATTTATTTACACTTAATTTCGGGTGTAGCAATGCATTGATAATCTCCACTTTTTTATTGAAGAAAACTATATATATATAAAGAGGATCCATACATTTCAAACTTATGTTGTCCAAGGGCCAACTGTAATTGCTTTGAGAAGTTAGACCCATCCAATATTTATCTATAAGCAGCACAGTTCTGCAGACATTTCTCTACATAGAAACAGTGTGTTCTAAGCAACTGGGAGATGGTATTAATTCCATAACCCCAGAAGATGCCTAATCTCTCCCACCAGCAGAGTAGGTAAACATGGTGGCAATGAAAGGGAGTTACACATGCAAAAGGGGGCTCAGTGTAACTCCCCCCACAGTGTAGAGAAATTAGATCTATGTAAAAATGGCTTCTTTTATGACCCCTCAAACTCTAACTTTTAACTAAGTGTTTCATTGCAATATAATGATAAATGTTAATCAAAATAGCTAACTGCTGGGGATGGGGACGGAAACTAAAACTTTAGAAAGCAGATGTTATTGGCAGGTAGAAAACAAGAAAAAGGCAGGTAGCCAAAGAAAATGTGTTCCTTGTTTTCCTGCCTTAAAACTGTATCTCTATGAAATGACAAATGCACACAATGGGGGTGGGGAGTAAACTTTTCACTAAGTAGTTAATAAGCCCCTTTCTTGAGGTATAGGATTTGATAAGGATGGGTAAAGCACAGGCCTCCATGAACTTAGGAAGGAGATGTAAAAGGAGAGGAATATGGAAGGTATCAAAGGAGGCATGAAATGATATTTTTGGAAGAAGAGCTTTTGAATTTTTTACACTCGTTTACCATAATCATACAGCAACTTCATTTGTCCCAGATCAAACCAAGAAGACTCTCAACTTCAGTGATTATAATTAGGAATCTGAGAAGGATACTTCCATGCATCTTGAGATCCTCCTGTAGACTTTCTCATCTGTAATTTTGCCACTGATGCCCTTCATACCTCCTCTTCCTCCCTGTGACATGTCTTCAACTGGAGATGTTTGTTTTTAACACCTACAAGCCTATTATATCTTCTCTGCTTGTAATACCTAAAAAAAAAATTAATTGCAGCTACAACCCCTTTTCCAGTCAATTATGGACATGAATAGTTTCTCATCTCAAACGAACAGTTCTCCATAAACCCTTACATGAGATCCAGGTTGATATATTCACTTTACTCAACAAGAATGCAACTTCTGACCCTCCCTTTGACTGCAATCCAATAACAAGTGCCATGTCACAATGGCAAGGAAAAAACCCTAAGGCAGGCTATAGGGTGAAAACCAGGTGAGTTAACATGCCACCTGGAGTACAGATTACATAGGTCCTAGTTCTTTCATTTTATTTTTGTGATTCTAATTATAAATATTTTTGCTCATAAAAGGAAGAAAACCTAGTTCAGAAGGTTTAAGAGGAAGAAATTAAGTGGAGATCACATCTGGGTTTTTGTTCTTACAGAAGAAAACTACTTATGTAACCCCTTACTCCCTGAAATAGTCAACAAATCAGAACCACAATCTATGTCCTCATTTTCTCAAGAACTTAAGCAAAACTGAAAGTGGAAAACAATGTGAAATAAGAGGATGGAGAAAGCTGTTGGGAAACGAGCATGAGGGGAGGTGTTGAGACTGCCCTGGGGAGAACATGAATAGTACCTCTTTGAATTTAATGTGTGATGTCCACAGGGACCTAAATTAAGCACCAAGTTTCTAAAATAAACCTTTTGAAAAAGACACTTCAGAAACATGTATGGAAGTTATGGGAAAAAAAGAACATTTTGATTAAGATTCACCAGCCTAGATTCAGTGAGGGGGGGGAAAAAAAACCCAGTCTGTTCTTACTACCTGCTGCAGTCTTTGAAGTTGTCTCTTTTTATTCGCATGACAATGAACCAGTGAGGGTAATACACTTAATTTCCTAAAACCTTTTGACATGCTTTAACTTCCTGAGATAATAGCCAAAGCAAATTTCATAGAATAAAGGATGAAATAAAGTTTGATGCAGGAAAGTCCTAGGGTCAGGAGATTAAAGAAAGTCGCAGGTAACTCCAGCATCCGTATCAGTGGCTGGTTAAACCTGTTTTTAATGAGACCAGGAGATAGATGACATTCAAACCCTCTGAGAGAAGGAACCCTTCTCTGGGAACACATTGCTAATCCCACCCCAACCACCTTCAGACATGTTTCTTGGGTCACAGAGGATGTGAAAGATGAAACAGGATGCACAGAGCAGTTTAAATCCATATCCTTGACTAAGCCCAGTAAATGAATCCATGTTAAAACTTGCTGGCAGATATTAAGAAAACTCTGTTCTACACCTACAAATTGCTAAGAGGGTAGGCCTTGGTGTTTTCAATCAGAAAATGAGAGGAAATGATTAAACTTTTAGAGGTGATGGGAGGTTGATGGCAGAGACTGTGATGATGATTTCACATGTATAGACTTTTCTCTAAACTCAAGTTGTAGGCATTTAATACTACAGCCTTTTGTATGACAATCATACCTCAGTGAAGTTTTAAAATGAAGAAACTATTGTCCAATAGCCAAAATTTTTTAACCAAAGTCAACTATTTGCAGTTATTCCATCCTATAGGTCTCTAGGAAAGTTTTATTCACAGGATAACTCATAAATGGGTCATAAATTAAGTCTTATCTCTGAAATTCCCTCTTCCCCTGTCCCATCCCCTGAAGAAGTCTATGCACTGCCTGAAATAATATTTTTGTAGATAGATACACAGATCTTGATGAGAATAAGTTCCCTTTTTACCTCTTTACCCTAAGAGTTGTTTATTATAAAAGCCAGATCTCCAGCCCTTTGGATAAGACAAACCGCACCATCCATATCTCCTCCCACAGGAACTTGAAATTAAAGCTTAAGAGCTAGGCAGTCTCTGTTATGGCTCAAAGTGTTAAATTAAAAACTAAGTTATCACCCACAGGACAGTCATTCTCTTCCATGTAAGTAATATAAAATTCTTCATTTCCAGAATCTCCAGACCCCTTCATTGATATTTTCATGTATTGGGAAAACATTTGAGTAGCTGCTATGTCACAGTCACTATGAAACATTGATTTTATGAACTGAATTATTCAAAAATGACCTGAGAAATTCAATGGAGGTTGTCCAGAGAATAAGCTAATTCAGTCAAGATATTCTGCTTCCCCAGCAGAAGGGCTGAGACCTGAAATGAATTCCTTATGCAACCAGGGAATTTCTTCCCCAGCAGAAGATGTTGTAACCTTTAACAGACCTTAAAGATCCTCAGAAACTTGTCAGTTGGCTCCCAATTCCCTTAAAAAGGGATACTCAAGTTCAGATATTTCAGTCTAGATTTCACTAAAGGTGGCTCTAATCTCCCCCCCCCAAAGGAAAAAGTGCTATGGATTAAATATTTATCCCCCTCAAAATTCATCCTCCAATGTGATGATATTAAGAGGTAGAACTTTGGGGAGCTATTTAGAATTAGATGAGGTCATGAAGATGAAGTCCTCATAAATGGAATTAATGCCCTTTTAAGAGTCATTGAGTACTGCCTCCCCTCTTTGCTCTTCCACCATGTGAGGCTCCAAGGAGAAGTCAGCTATCTGTAATGGAGAAGTGGGTGCTCATCAGAATTCAACAATACTGGCTCCCAAATCTCAGACTTCCAGTTTCTGGAAGTGGAATAAGCCATTCAACCTACAATACTGTAGGGGATGAAATACTTTTCCTCAATCCCCCACAAGTGTCTGAAAATTAAATTGGAAAAGTTATATTAAAGAAATTTATATGCTATAAGTTTTATGTGCAATAGGAGTCTTAATAAGGGGATGGAAAGCTAAATAAATAGTTAAGCCATTTTATTTCTATGCTAGTAGGCTAAAGCATAGATAGTTGTGAAGAAATGTGATGGGGCAGAGTATGAGGTAAATGTAGATTAGTGAAACCTGAACAAGCTGTTTGTTCAGGTATATCTCTGCATCCCTATGTCTTCTCAGAAAAGGATGTTCCTTTCCTCCTGCCAGAGAAAAGCCAGTCCTAATAAAAGGGTTTTATGAACTGCTTCTTTGGTAAAAGAGGTGTGAGAGAAGGTCAGAATGACCTTCCAGCATCTGTCATTCCTCAAACTCCATCAAATTAATATGTGCAATAAGCTATGGTACCATATTTGGGGTAGTGTGTGCTGAAGCACAATAGTTCTTTGTAACAGCTACTCAAATTAAAACAGAAAGCATTACTAGGGAAACCTCCCCTCATGGAAGTGTGCCCTTTCCTGAGTGACATCTATCCTTTAATACTCAGCATGTGGTGTTTCTTGGTATATCCTAAACACTGGTGTCCATCACATAAAGATGCAGAGGGGGTCCACTTGGTATCAGTTGGTGAGTAGCCAACCCCATAGAGGGGGAGAAAGTAAGTGATGCAAATATTTCAGTTTGAAACAAGTTTTATGATGGTGGTAGAGAGTCCTGTGATAGAGAATAGAGACCAACTTGCTGAGAATCTCAGAGTAGATCTGACTAAGAAGGGAAAGATAAACTGACACCTGATTGATGAAAAGCTCCCTACCCCAGGCATATGAAGAGCTGAATGTAGAACAGTCTAGACTGAGGTCATAGCACAGGGAGTGTGGTCCTTGAGAAGGTAACCACTTATAGGCTAAGAGAACACCAAGGAGGCCAGTATATCTGGAACATGGGAATGAGGTAAAAATGTATCTTGAGATGAAGTTATAGCAATACCAACTATAACACAATCTCTGTCAGATTCATGCACCATTCTAATTTAGTGCAGGGAATGGAAGATAATCTACTTTTCATGACAATCCCAAGACTGTAGTCAAAGGCAGGACTATCAGAATCATATAGCTTGCCAGTCAAAGCAATACTTTCAGAGAGAAGTCCCCCAAGACAGAAGCACCTTCTCCCCCATATATTTTCTCTCAAGTAGGAAGTAGTATGGTTCCAAGAAATACTCTGTTCACTGTCATAGCTTTTCATGTTAGATTTGCATCCACATTGATGGAGAGTTATGATGCTGATACTAATGAATATAACCAGTAATAGTTAACAGTTGTTGATCCATTGTGTACCAGAGCCTGGGGAAAATACATGTGCGCGCACACACACACACACACACAATGTTGCATCCTCACAAGCATACACATTGCTTGTCACAGAGCCAGAATCAGAGGTATTGAGAGATTATTTATGAGAGGTAGTTATAGATGGTTATGTTTGCTTTACAGCACATATGTTATCACGGCATGATAAATTAAATTCCACTGCATGTTTAGTATTACAAACATTTAGTTTAGTTCACTGCATGTTTAGTATTACACATTAGTCATTTCAGAAATAAAATATAGGAATGCTTAAGCATGTCCTAGAATTGGGCTTGGGAATACAAGCCTTAACACATACAGAACCCTGCTTCTAGCATTATCTGAAGAATTCTAAAATCTGTTAGCAGGTAAAAACTGGGATGAAATAACTAGGACTGCCTTAAAGGAAAGTTCTTGAGGTCCTCAGGTCTGGAAGGCAGAGAAAGCATGGTTGCATTTCTTTCATATAAGGAGTACTAGCCCAACTGACTTTCTGTAAGCAGCTGGGACATTTTCACAACTCCTGTTAAACTATCTTGTTCAGTTTCTCTATGAAAATACCCCATCCCGATTTCTGTGCTTTCTTCATCCCAGACATTGGACAGCACAGCTTTGAACCAGCAGAGAACGCTCCCCAGAGACCCAAACCAGGCATTCTCCTAGACATTTGCAGCTCCTCTGAATTTCACTGACTGCCTCAGCCATTTGATTGGACTGACATGAAGATACACCTGAATCTCCTACATTCTCTCTTTAATCTTTGGTTTCCTTTATGACTATATTTCCTGCAGAGCTCTGCACCAATTTTACATTGTAAACACCCTACCTGTGTTTAGTTTACTCCTAGGGCTTCCACATGAATAGTAATCAAACCTTGCCACTCATAAGTGCCAGCAGTGCATGATCCTTCAGAATTTATCCTTTGATTTTCTCCAAAGATGAACTTTAAGGACATCATCAGTAATAATTTTGAAACACTATGATCTTTATAAGCTGTCATCCAGTCAGTAATGAACAAAATACCATAGTTGGTTTCTCATCTCAGGCACTGTCTCTTGCCTGGACTTGGGACACCCTTAACCTCTCTCCATGCTACCTTTATGTCCTTCACTTCAAGACTTTGAGGAAGAAAATGCCTTACCCTGCCACATCAATGATTTGCTAAGTGTCTTGAGTGAATGTCTCAAAGGACAGGAACATAGTATTGATTCTATAATATATATAATCTTCACTCATCACTATATTTAATTCAGGAATAACTAATGTCCACAGAATTTTTTTTTTAATTAGGAAGAGAAAGTTAGCATTTACCATGTATTCTTGTGGGCTTATACACATTGCATTAAATGTGTTATATATTTTAGTCCTTAAGTCCAAACTGAACACATCTCAGGTACTCCTCAAAGAACATGAAGGTCTCAAGGTTCCCACTGCAGAAACTGCCTTCAAATCTCCTGCAGCAAGTTTCTTGCGGCACTGTGGACACCAATCTTGTTCACCATTGTATTTCCAATGCTAGACCAGACAGGCACTAAATTATGTCTTAAATATGTTTTTCTGACTTTAAGAAATAAGTAAATATCCAAAATATAAATACCACAGAATTATAGTTTAAACGGTGAAGTGATCATTTTCTCAAAATTATCCCTTTACCTGTATCCTAAACTCCTCATACCTCCCACCAAGATGACTGGGTTTTTTAATCCCTAACTTGCTCACTAGTTTCCTTCCAATTCTTACTGTAATCAAAATATTGAATTCACCACCCCTTTGCTTTCCTACTTCTCCTACAGTGCCTGCCATTTGTATCTTTCCAGCATCATTGTTTTTAGAGAATGTCCATCTTCAGGTAAATCATGCATTCTTGATTGGGACTGCCAAGAACACATCCCACTCCATTAGCCACAGAGATGGGTCTAGACTAGTCGTTTACTTCTCTAAACACATCTCTGTAACCATGAGAATGAAGGATAATCCTGATTGGCCAGGACCATGTCATAGTGTAGAACATCCACAAGAAGTCTTGGCCACAAGTCCCAATTTTACAAAATAGAAAGTGACCTATTCATGGGATCAGCCTTGTTCTCAGTTAAGGTCAAACTCAAACCTCCACAAACCCATTGGAATTTATTACTTGACAGTCTGCAGATAAACAGATTGACTACACATCCTCCTCTGCTCTTTTCCACATATTCCAGCCTTTCAGGTCTATGATCTGGATTTGCAGACAGATGTGCTCTGCAACATGCTAACTTTTTTCCTGGTGACAAAACAATGTTTATTACCTATGGGCTAATAAAAGAATGCTATATGTATACATAAATATGTGTACATATAAATGTGCAATCAAATTTAAAAATAAAAACTGTATTTTTAAAAAGGAAAGAACATTAAAAAGAATTCTGTTCTGTATAGCAATTGAATAGCAGAATATCACCTTCTCTCTATTCTGTGGTCATCTCTTTCTGGGTGCTCCAGGAAATGGCTGTGGTCAATTACCTTCAACAAAACATGTCTGTCACCTAAGTGAATCTCTAGTTAGATTCTATTCTAAGCATCTTATCCACATATGAAGATACACCCTTGTTTAGGTCAAAAATTAAACATGCAAGGAATGAATAAGGAATGAGTCAGAACCACAACATTTAAACTGTGGATGTAACTTCTACTAACTTTAAAAATATTTCCACTCAAGAAAAACTCCATTTCACTATTTCTCTAACTTTTATTTATAACTAGTTTTAATTTATAACTAATAATGTTAGAATTTTGTGATCAATGGAATTTTAATAATCTGAAAAAAAAAGAATCTGGTGCAGCATCTTCAAGGAGGCTGCACAGCCTGGGTCATTGAGTGTCCCCAATTTCTGGGAAGTAGAGTCATTCACAATCACATGAGTTGAAAGATACAGCTCATATAGCAAGGGAGAAGATTTTACAGATGATTTCTAATTCCTGTGACTGTGCTTCTAAATGTCTCATCTGTGATGAATCTGGGGTCTTGACAGAGGCAAGAGAACAAGGCTGATCCCATGAATAGGTCACTTTCTATTTTGTAAAATTGGGACTTGTTCCACGCGTGGAACCCTTGACCTTCAACTCATCAAGACTTGTCTAATCAAGATAAGGAAAGTCAAGGTGCTCAAAACATCAGCATTATTTCCGTCTTGAAGGAACAAGAGTCCAACTCAAACTTTAGTGATCTTTCCTTGTCACAGTGAAAAGTGAAACCTCAGTAGGTGAACATGACTTCCATAGAAAGGAAGATGCCACAGAGCTCAGGCCTGGCTCCTCTATCCACTGCATGATCTTCCCACCTGCCTCAACCTCTGACTGTTGGTATCTTTACTTTTATAGTGGGGTTAAGACATGACTTCATGATACATGACTTCAGTATACAGAAGGACTTATGAACAAAAGACATGAAAGAGACTGATGATTGAAGACTTAACCAAACCAGTTCAGGATCTCTACCCATGATGCATAGCAGGGAAGAAAGGACTTCATCAATAAAAGGTCTCCATCACACAAATATCCTTTCAGAGTCTGAGAGAAATTGCCTCCCAAGGTAAGGGGATTTGCAGTGCACTGGCTTTTACTAAGATTCTGGCCTTTTGTATTCTGAACATCATAAGTAACCTCAACATCATAAGAAACCTCAAGTCAGATCAGGTTCAAAATCCACTTCTGTATCCAAGTGGCTGTGCTTTTCCCCTGTTCCTATCTTTTTCACAATTTCCACCCTTGTGCTTTTTGGGGGGAAGGGGAACTGTCTTTTCTCAAAAGAAGTGGCTGCAGAGTAAGAATTCATCTCAATGGCTAAATGCTAGCTTTTAAAGAAAAAAATTCCTCCAGGATTTATTTTTAGTGCAAACTTCCTTCATATAACTGTTATTTTCATTAAATATGATTTGCTAAAAAAAAAAAAAAAGAAGAAGAAGCAAATACTGAGCATTAAGTAAATTAATTCATGGAAAGTATCAGTGGTGACCAGAGGAAATACCATATAAGTATTTGCAATTATTATATATATCATTTAAATAAGGAGTACCCTCTATCATGCTCCTAGGAAATAAGTCCATGCTTAGCTAAAATTAAAGAGATTATTCCTTTGAAATGGTCAATAATAAAGATTAACTTTCCTCTCAGAGGAAGCATAAATTGTTTACAGCATAATTCTATTCTTGAAAACATAATTCATGAAATGTTAACTTGTCATCTCAAGACAGCCTGTCCAGCCCTCCAGTGATGTGATAAATACTCACTGAGGCCTTCATATCCAGGCAGTGAGCTGGTCTTGTAGAGGAGAAAAACTGACCTTTGAATCAGGTTGAAAAAGGTTAAGAAACTGACTCTACCTCTTCTTAGCAATATGTATTTTTTCTTATATGTGTGTGTATGTATATTTATTATTTATTTAAATCTTATCCTTGTTCCTTAACCTTTTAACAACAGAACCAGAGGTCTCGTTGTTTGGCTTCAAACCTCAGTTTCTCTTACTGATTCCTTATTCTTTGAAAATTGCTTGAAAATAGATTTTGATTTTTTCATCTGTAAAATGGGAATAATAGTACACAGGGCTGCCCAAGGAAGACTACATGTGAAGGTGCCAGTGAATTTCTACACATCTAACACATAAGATGTGCTCAGCAGACAATAGTTATTATGAAGATTCAATAATACAACATGTATAAATGCCTGGACACATCAGCCTGATAGGTAAAGAGGGCTTCCACACATGGTTTCCTGCCCCCCATTGCTACTGCTCCAGTTCTGCTTCCACCACTTCTCCTACATGGAATCTGACTTTCCTCTTATTTCTGCTAATCAGCTAGGATAATTCTTTAAGAGTCAACTTAGACAAAATGGTTCAAACCCAAATAACTAATAATTCCTTCCTTTCACTTTTCTAGCATTGGGGGGGGTACATCTTCTATAGAACTTTGCCTTCCCAACTGAATTAAAGCAAATTTACTCCTTCCTGTCCAATAAGGTACCTAAAATTATATTCATACTGCCAGATGGGGCAGCATAGTTTCCCAAAAATGACCTTGATTGACAAAATTTATTGAATGGATACTCACATTAGTCACTAAAGAAATTATATATATCATCTCATATTAAATTAGCATATATAATGGAATCATAATCATTTATATATGTGTAAATGATGATCATACTCATTCATATATATACACACACACACTGACATTGAACATGCGCTAGAGTCAGAAGTCAGAGGTCAGATCTGGATGTGTCTAGCTCTAGTTGGAATGTCATTGGCATTGTTGTTAAGGCTCAAGTCAAGGAGAGTAGAGCAGCTCATTTCTGCATACTGTTTTGACATGAGAGCAAATTCCACCTCCCCTCTCTACCATTTTCCCTTTCTTGGTTCCTTTCAAAAATATTAAAAGATAAGATTGGGCGAGTTTAGGGTAGTATGGCTGTAGACTAAAAAAAATATTCAGAGAAAGCCACCCCCACCAGATTTAAAATTCATGGTCAGGTACTGCCTTGCCTAGCCTCCCTGCTATCTGTCTCATTGACAGTTTAAGGATATGGTGTCCATAAGTCACAGAGCAGACTGGTTCTTGTGGTCTGCATGGGAATGACTTCTGCCAAAGGAGTAAGATCAAAGATATGTTAACCATGAGCATGCTTCTTAGTATGTATTTCACAGCATTCCATATTAAGTACGCAGAGAAATATGAGCAATAATGTCATTTTAATTTATGTGTTTTACAAAATAATCTGTCACTTTTTCCAGTGATGTGAAAAATGACTTCCAAGTCATGAGTAAGTAAAATATTTGAAGTTATATCTCTTTTCTGGTAGAACAAGTTATATAGGATGCCTGCAAAGTTAATTCTTGGGCAAATAAGATAATATGCCAATCTAAGGAGATGTCAATTATGCAGTATTATGCACTAATGAGACTATATCTGTAATGTGTCACTCTGAGAAACATTTGAAATACATACTAAAATTCCAGAGGGGTCACTAGATGTTGAGTGATCTTTAAACCATAAAGCTAATGAGCAATGAATAGAAAAGAAAAAGAAGTCTCCAAATGAACATGTCATTTGTCTTCAAATATCAGAGAGAAGACCAGTTACTGTGTTACTCTCAAAACTAGGATTAAGATCAAGGAGAAATCTCAAGAGAAGCTCATCTTCTAGAATTACCATCTAGAATAATTCAAGAAGGATGCCAGCCATCAGATCCAGCCAAAATGGTTGGGAATGACTTATCACTGCCTACACTTTCTCTCTAGACTTTTGCACAAGATATTCCTCTAAGTTTTCTTCCAAACCACATTCTCAGGCCTGGCACAACCCAGCCTCCAATTTACCACTCTCTACACCACACAGCCTCTAAGACCACAACAATGGAGAGATGAAGACTGATGACACCTTGCTGAGAAGAGTTCTTGCTGAGGCCAAGCCTCCCCACACAGTTTAATGGGTCTTGACAAAATGTCCCCAGGCCTTTGTCCTTTCCAAATGCTGTTGCCAGGACAACTGCTTGCATGATACTGTGTGAAAGCCCCACATGAAATTATGGCCACTTTGGTCTGAAAACAAAATGATTTGAGTATCAGCGCTCAGAACTTGTTTTACATGAAAGAGGAACCAGTTAAGTGGTTTCTTTCAAGGGAAGGGGGTGAAGTGGGGAGAGGGAGAGAAAGAGACATAAACCAAGAAAGACAGGGAGAGAATAAAATCCCTAGCCTCAAGTTCCATCATTAGGAATTTATTGTATCAGACTATGTAAATTCTTTCATTTTAATGAGTAGCAAGTATAAGAAATTAGGTCACAACCAACCAGTGAGACTGAGTTTCTCATACCATCTTTAAAGTGAATAAAGCCAAAATAGGATAGTCTCACTTTGAAGTGAGACTACCTGGTTTCATACTTGCCTCTATCACCAAATAGCCATGTAACTTTGCCCTGGCAAGTTACTAATCCTTTCTGCCATCAGGTTCATCATCTACTAAGTAAAGATGAAAAATAATACCTATCCTTTGAGCTGCTAGATAAGTGATTCAATACATAGAAAGTGTGTACATTGTCAGCTATCGTTGTAGTAATGGAAATGATGATGACAACAATGACGGTAACAATGAAAGACTAGGAAACTGTGGAGAGAAGATACTAGGGTCCTTAGGATTTTTACCTGGTTACATATGCAGTGTAAGTCAAAAAGAAATGGAATTTATTGGGTACCTATGTGCTCAGTAATAAGCCATTACAGATGTTAGAGCCTTGATTACCAAAAAGATAAGCAAATCTTGGGGTGGAAACCTCAGGAAATTCGCTGAACCTCGTGACTTCCAGCAAGACAAGATGGAAGAGTGATTATGAGATTCCCCACTCCAAAAAAATGTATATTTTTTAGGCCGTCATAAAAGAAATGTAAGAGCTCTTTCCCTTTGAACAAGACTTCCCTGTTCATTTCCTTTCCATTTTGTCCCCTTACAATTTATTACCCTGTCATAATCTGATGGGAGGTGGATAGGGCTGCCAGGAGTGATGGAGACATCAGCCTCCCCTGATATCACCTTTACACCTGCACTTTCTTCGTATGCACTTGCTCTTTGCTGCCTCAAAGGGATATGGGTTTTCTAAGCATCGTGCTATTGGTAGCATCTCAGATCAGAGAAATAAAAGTACAGTGATGTAGTTTCTACCTCCATGTCAGCATTTATCAACTGATAGCATCCACTTATCAGTGACTCTGATGGGGAAAAGATGCAAGAATTAGCACTGTTGCTATGTGGGTTTTTTAATTAGCTGCTGAACACAGTGGTCCTGAGATTTTTCTGGCTTTGTTTTTGAGATACAACAGACTTCTTAGCTTCTGGTATACACACACAAGGGTTTGACATCTGTGTGCACCACAAGAGGATCATCACAATACGTCCAGCTACCATCCACCATCCTGCAAAGCTACGGAATAACATTTCCTTGTGGTGAGAATGTCTACTCCCTTGTCAACCTTCAAATATGCACTATACATCATTAACTGCAGCTACCTTGCTGTCCATTACATCCCTATGACTTAGCTATTTCACAACTAGAAGTTCATAGCTCCTGAGCCCTTCTCCCATTTGATAATCCCCCATTTTGCTGTCTGCATCCAAAGTTTCTTTTGCTTATTTTTGGAATTCCATATATAAGTCAAATCATAGAATATTTGACCCTCTCTTTTTATTTTACTTCACAGAGTATCTAACTTTTTGTTATGTAAAAACATCTATTCTATCAGGTTCCCCATAAACTGACAGCCACCAAATTGCCTGTCAATCACCAGTCTACCCTAACTTGGAGAACACATGTGGTCTCTACTCCCTGAGAAAATGACAATGTGTGTCTCAGTGGGGTGTTGTGTTGTTGTTACTTCCCAACTAGAATAGAAATATCTAGCTCTGTAGTCCCAAACTTCCTACCCAGTAGCTTGGAGTCATCCTTGAGTCACACAGGAAATCTGAGGAAAACTGTTGATATGGAGTTTTCACCCTGCACACCAAAGTCTCCAGTCTCTCAAAGTAGAACATCTATCTTTCACTTTCCGTCTGATGGTGAGCTATATATGCTTTTAATACCCACAGCCTTCTCTACTTTTTATAAATATGATTTGCCTCCTTCTGTGAAACAGTGGATCTTTGGGGGAAGGAGACAATCTGTTTCATCTATCCAAAGTTCTTACCTCAATGTTTGACATATAGATCTTCAAATTATCAGACTGAATATTTTTACATCATGATGCTCATGGTAGAAAAAAAAACTGAAAGGGAAACATGCAATGCAGTTCTCCCCCACTATCTGGAAGTACTTCTTCGCTATGAATTGGTGCAAAGTTATTTTAGGGTCTGTAAATGCTCAAAAAAATCCATATAGATTTTTAATAAATTATATATTTTGCATATAATAGTTCTTAGATTCAAAATAGCT
Organism: Uropsilus gracilis; assembly: GCA_004024945.1. Lineage (NCBI taxonomy): Eukaryota > Metazoa > Chordata > Mammalia > Eulipotyphla > Talpidae > Uropsilus > Uropsilus gracilis. The sequence continues at coordinate 41,870 of PVHY01005878.1, read as the reverse complement.
TTACAAATCATACAAAATAGGAAGATTCTTTCAGATGATGCAGGAATTCTGTAATCACTAGTTATTAAAAATGTAAGACTGGTAAAAAAATCTTAAGAAATTTTTTGATTTTTCATATGTAAGAAGAGTTAAATATACTAGGGTTCTTGAGAGGAAGAACCAGTAGAGTATGTGCATGTATGTATATGAGACTTAGGCAGAACTGACCCAGATAACTAGGAAGTCTGTCAAGTCCCAAGGTTTGCTATTGGCAACTTGGAGATCAGTAGACCCATAGGTGTAATTCCAAGCATTGGTTTAATTCCACTGCAAATGCAGATGTCCCAAGACCACAGACTCACTAGCATTTCTGTTTCAGTTCGAAGGCATAAGAAACACCTACATCCCAGTTCAAAGACAGTCTGACAAGAATTCCCTTCTTGTTCAGAGAAGAGTCAGCCTTTTTGTTCTATTTAGGTCTTCAACTGATTGTATTCCCTAGATGAATGAATCTCAACCAATTCACTTTACTTAGTCTATCAATTTAAGCTAAATTCATGCAAGAACACCCTCACGAAAACAAACAAAACAATGGGACCAAATATTTGAGCACCCTGTTCCTAAATAGGTTCACATATAAAACTAACATTCAAAGTATACTCCAAAATGAACAGAATATCCCCTCTCCTGTACATTAATTCAGTATACACATAATTTGACACATGCTGTGTGCCAGATGTTATGGAATTCATTTGTTTCCATCTCTCCTCTCTCACAGGGTCAAGCACTGCTCCCTACCAAGATGGTAGCACCTGTGTGGGACTAGTGAGCTGATATGCAAAGACATTCCCTGGTAACAACCAGAATGAAAATGCCCCAGCCCAGCCCCAGTGGAGAAGAAAGATTCTCCACTCAGATTTTCATTTCTAGGCAATGCTGCTAACAGGAAACTCTTTCCTCCTAGAGAAATCAGAGAAAGGTTACTGGAAATGATTCACACAAGGGTTCTCAAACTTGCCTATATATTTAAAATCACCTTGGGAGCTTTAAAAAACTACTTGTACTGGAGTTCCAATTAAATTAGAACATCTGGGGGTGGAGCCAAGATATTCATAGTTTTTTAAAGCTCCCAAAATGATTCTGATGTGTATGTAGCCAAGATTGAGAATCCCTGATTTACACAATCTTGTTTTTTTGGTAATGCAGTTAGGCTCATGATTATAATTATCCAACGGCTTACCTGCCTGCACTAATATATACATTACTATGCTTTCTGCTCAGGCAGAAATACAGTAAGGATGAAAAACAGTCCTGTTAATGACACCGGCTTCTGTTGAGATGTGCAATCACTTGGTCAGTGAAAAATAATCAGCCCAGTGTCACTATTGACAACTATCTTTGGTTTGAGATTCAGTGACTCATGCACTTGTCCTTAATCTCTTGCTGGTGCTGTTATTCCTTCTCATGACAGCATAGAATATCTACATCTCATCCAACTGCATGATCCTCTCTCCTGAGTCTGTGATGGCTTTTCACTGTGATGGCAACATTCTACATCTTGCCTTCTGCCCTGTAATAACATCGTAGGCCCCTCCTTGAGGACTACTAGCAGTAAGAAACAATTATTTCTGTTTATGATGAAGACAACCGGAAACAAAAGGGAAAGCAGCCTGATTTGCGCTAAATGAGCTACTACAAAGGGGCACAGAGCTCTCCCACACCCCAGAGAGGGCACTAGTCCATGGGCTGCTGAGGGCTGGGAAGGGGCTTTTTGCAGTGGAAGGCAGTCACTTCCTCATCCCCACTTCCTGTCTCCCACATAACTAATGAGGTTAATCTTAGAATGGTAGAGACTCACAGAGGTAATACACCTGTTGAGGAGCTTAGATCATAAAGGTAAAATCATATGGGTGTGAGTCTGATACTGACATTTATGACCTACAGGTCATAAATGTCATTTATGACATTTATTGTCCTACCTATAGGACACAAACCATGTGAAGGGGGCTCAGCATGTAGGAATTTTCAAATGAAAATGTTTCATTCTTAGCGTAAATGTGCTTCCTAGGAGCTATTTGCATTTTATTTTTATTTTTTAATCATTTTGTTGTTTACATATTTATATATATATATAAAACATCATTGCATTACCTAGATTCTCCCTCCATCCTATCACCCATGAACCTTCATCTCAATCTTCTTGTGCTCCTCCCTTCCAAATTCTCCTCTTCCCTCCCCCCTCCCTCACTGCCTGCCCCAGCTCCACTGTCAGCTTATTATTTTATTTTTTTTATTTCATTTTTTGTAATTGCTTGCACACATATACACATACACACATTTATCACATCGGTGTTTACCCCAATATTCTCCTATCACATTACCTGTGCACATTCTATGAAGAAGATAAAGAGATGTCAGCAATTCTCAGTAATGTTCACATCCCACTAAAGTCCCATCAGCCTAGACTGCCACCTGGGTCCAGGCGTAGCCCCTGGCAGTCATCAGGCTACACACCCACAACAGCAGCAGGCTGGCCCAAGAACCAGCGCTAGAATGATGATCTTTCAGCCACATCTGATGTGCCTGCATCACCTTCCCTACCAGTTCCGATTACTCTCTCTGGCTCATCTCGAAGGCTGAGGGCAAGCCCCAGGTTCCTGAAAACCTGAACCATGTACTTCCCTAAACCAAGCAAGTGCATTTCCCCTGCAAGGATGCTTGTGTCCAATATCGTCCATATCTGCACCTCCAAGCTCTGACTCACAGCATTCTTTCAAGTCAGACCTTTTCCAGAGCAGCCATTATCCTCACCCCAGGCAGGGCTTATCTCTCAAAATTGTTACAGAGATGCCAGGACACCTACTGGTCTGCTCTGCTATCCATGTCTCTGTTCCCTCATGAGGAGCCGCGTAAACATGGTTGAACCATCAGACTCCTCTTTAGTAAGAGGCTTGGATGAGCCGTATAGTCAAGTTTTCACCATGAATCTTTTACCTTTGCTTCCCAAACACCCCATTTCTCACTGCCTGCTGATCAAATCTGCTGCTGCTCTCAACCCTCCTCCCTCCTTCTCTCCTTTGATTCTTCAGACTAATTTTAAAATCATTTAGAATAGGTAAAAATATTTCAGTACACATTCTACAGCAAGCAAAGATCTCAGCAAAACATCCAGCAAATTAAAGTTTATAAACCATAGAAAAGTGATAAAATATTTCATAAACTTCTTTGCATTGCATAAGAACTACAAGCTTCTGCATACTTAATAGATGTGATGCAGGTAAACAATGAGGTCTATGTATTTTTCCCATTTTGTTTGTGTGTCTATATGTGTATTTGTTCAGATGATAAGTACATGACTTTTGAACTCCTAGGGAGGAGGCCAGGCTTTGCTACTCAACAATTCCTAATTTCTTTGTCCCAAGAGGAGATGTAGAACATTTGCTTTTGGAAAGAACTATTATAGCTTGCTTTGACTTTTCCTCCTGGTCTTTTGTTTGGTTTCACTAATATATGGGATATAGAAAAAACAAAATCAAAACAAGCCAACAACCAAATTAAAGTACACAACTGGGGGTGAGGGGATGGGTGGGAGTGGTCAGGCAGGGGATGTGGTGGGTGAACCCTGGGGAATACAAAGATGTAAAATTATATATATATATATACATATATACATACACACATATATGTGAAAATGTGAAGTTATATATATAATATATAATATGTATAAAGTTATATATATTATATATATACATATATATATCTCAAACTATTTGAGAGATGCCCAAAGCACGAGCTGTATGTCACTGGTAGATGACAAGGTAATTATAGGGAGTACATAGAGCAAACATTAAATAGTGACATTAGTAGGATAGTATTTTTTTTTTAATTCTCTTCTTGTTCTTTGATTGGAAGGCAAAAAGTATCAATTTGGTACTAAGTTTAAGTTTTGAGCACCTTTTTGATTTGTTTTGGTTTTTGTTTTTCTGTTTTTTTGAGACTAGGTTTCGCTAATTTTGCCCGTGGAACCGCAGGCTCTTGTTGCCCGGGGTACCACAGACTCAAGCAATCCCCAGCCTCAGCTTCCCAGGTAGCTGAGATTACAGGCACGCGCCACCACGCCCAGCTATTTTTTTTGGAACTAGGTCTCGCTACGGGCCCCAGGTGGGACTCGAACCACGATCCCTAGCCCCGGCCGCTTCACAGGCTGAAGCTTACAGGCACGAGCCACCGTGCCCGGCTTACCTTTTTGACTTCTCCTAATATACCTTTTATATAGAAAATCTGTCTCAGAATCTTTAAAATGCCTCTTCTATCTTGTATAAGATTTTATTTTCATTTATCAATTTTTGGTTTTGTGTCATTTATTGCAAACACTGATGCTTTTAAAATAATTTTTAGGTGAATCCACTTGAAAGGAGTAAGTTAGAATGGAGATATATTCATGTTGCAAATTTGTAAAGGTGCTACACAAATTGAGGTTCACTCCTGGTTTTTCTGATGAAGAAACTAATACCCACAGTCAAATACTTAGTTGATTGTTTGATAGTGAATTTAGGACAAGAAGCCAGATCTGTAATCCTGGCTCAGGGCGGTTCTATAATTCCAGTAGAATCATGGCAACATAAGAAAGGAACACAGTGGATTTTATTGCATCCAGGCATCCCAATAAGAACTACTTATTCTTTGCTTATTCAGAAACTAGCTTATTAAGAAACTCCTGCTTCATTTATTGAGACATTCCTGTAGCGCATTTTAAAAGCACTATCCTCCTCCTCTGTAACTCTTTCTAGGCTGCATGTTAACTTTTATACTAAAGTTTCATAAATAAAGAAATTAATGAGTGACTTATGGTCTATGAAGCTTCATTAAGCAATGAGTCCCAGTTAGCACGTAACAATTTTATCAAACATTATCACACCAACACTTTTTTGTTTTTAAGCCTCTACTACTTCCTAGTCATTTTGATTCTAAGAACTCAGGCAGAATGCTATTTTATTGTAGAAGATAATACAATCATAAGAAAGAACTGCCTCCCACACACTAAGCTTTCATATGATTCTTTTTGTCACACAAATGTGGGATACACATTCCACTCCCAGGAGAATACTGTTTCAAATGAGAGTAAGCACTTCTAAGATACCATTTTTACCATCCTGTTGGTTATTTCCAACTGGCTGATTAATCATCAGGAATTTCTTATTACCAAAACTGTGTGGTCATCATGAACAAATGTCGCTGTACCATGCCCAAGTCCATAGTGTTTTTACCAACATTTCAGCATTCACTATGCATTTGGGAACTGTGCAAGCTTTTCTTGGCCTTATTTCACATGATCTTAAAAATACTCCTGTGGTCCCTATTTTACATATAAGGCATTCAAACCATAAAGTTATGTTCAAATGGAAGGGTTCAAATGGAAGGGCACAAATTAAGAAGAGGCAAAACTAGACTCATTATATAACTCTACTCCTGAGAGAACAGTTAACCACAAGCTTTGAGAAATTGCCATGCCAGTGTAATGTCCTGTGCCAGCTGGGGGTGTGAAATAGAATCAACTCAGTCCAAAATATAATTTATTCATTAAATCATAATTTACTGATTTATCCATAGCCCTTCAAGGTTGGTAGTTTCTTTCTAAACACTCGCAAGTCTAGGGAATGTGAAATTGAAAAAATGAAAGTCAACTCAAAATGGAGCAGATATGCTATAAAGAGGGGGAAGTCACTCACTTGGCCAGTCAGCATGGGTTCCAAAAGTTTCCTTGCCCAGAAAGGAGCAGCTGCCACTTGCAGTCATGACAGAGCCCCATAACTTTTCAAGTCTCGGTGAACTTTCATTCCAAAAAGATCATTGTTTCCCTCCTAGAGCTTAATAAAAGTCAACTACTTTGAACTTGCCTGTGGTCCATCACAGCTGTCCTGAATTTCACCTCAGCTATTTCCAAAAAAATACAGTTTGACTAGCTACAGACATTGGTGTTTCATTTCAAAGCCAACACAATGGAAACTGGTTTGTTTTTTTCGTTGTTGTTGTTGTTTTTTAATCTGCTTAGGTGTTAAAAACATTATTTTGACCACCATTTTCATAAAAAAAATTATTCTATATAAAATTTTAGAGTAAATATCTAATAAAATATCTATTTTTGTTGCTATTTTGTTGCTATTTTTTTTAAAAAATGTATCACAGCAACCTAAAACCAAACAAATTTGTCCCTTACAGTTCTGGAGGTTAGAAATCCAAAATAAGCCTTACCTGGTTAAAGTCAAGGTGTTGGTAGGTTTTGGAGAATTTTCTCCCTGACTTTTCAGGGTACCGTCAGCCCGTATCTCATGGTTCCTTCCTTGCACCATTCCAACCTCTTGCTTTCATCTTCACAATCATGGCAGACCTGTGGGCACCTCTCATAAGGGTGCCTGTGATTGCATCAGGCACACCTGGATACTCACATTATCCCTTCTCAAAACAATTAACTTAATCACATCTGTAAAGTCCCCTCTGCCATGTAAACCAACCTATTCACTGTTTCTGGGATTATGGCATGAATATCTTGGCAGAAAGAAGCATTATTCTGCCAGTCAGAACTATCCACATTTACATTTTCAAGTTAAGGCCGAATTTTAAAATGAAATAGAAAGGCCACCAACCTTTATTGTTATCACCTGTGTCAAATTTTCAATTAACTTGTTTTCCAGGACTTCATAGATAGTGGTTTTCTTTAAAGTCTTCTGGCTGGGAACTTTCTAGAGCTCAGGTGGGCAGTGACTGGTGGGCAGTGCTCTGAGCTTGGAGCAGCTCTGAGCTGAATGGGTGCAGGCATCTCCATGGTCAGTGGTAGCTAAGAGCCTTGTTTTGCAAATGTTAGAACAGGCCTATGTCTCCAGTAAGAAGCAATCCTAACACTGCTATAGAAGTAAAAATGGAGATTATAAAGTGCAGATAGAGTCTCTTCAATTCATTGAATATTAGCAATTCACTAATGAGTGAGGGAGCAAAGAGAATGAAATGCAGAGGGAGAAAACCCACAGCTTCTTGACTGAAAATTGAACCATTTCATCATGTTATGATTAGTAGCGTACAGAGCAGGAAAACACACATGCCATATCCCTGGGAACTTTCTGTTCAAAGCATGGAAAAGAAGAGAACCAATGGGTGTGGGGGTGGATGTTAAAGTAAAACCTTAGCAAAATCTGCATAGAGTAAATCTATGCAAAAACATATTTACTTTTGCTTTGTTTCTCCCTGGGATTGATAATTGGAGAACATTCACTCAATTGCTTGAGAGGCTACTGATTCTCTACCTGATATAAAAAGAACTCTACAGCTGTCACTACATAGAGAGCTATGAGTTTTGAAGGTTGAAGCTGCTGCTTCTGAAAGAATCAAGAGAGGCTGAAAGCAGTACCTTTCTAAAAAGATTAACATAGCTCTACTTAGGAGACGCATGTATTTGGAAATGTTTCTCTTTTTTTCAGATTTGCTTCCAATAGCATTTGCATGTGTATATTCATCCTCTCCGAGGACATTAACTGATACATAATGTTATTTTATTAAAATGCAATCATATAGCATATTTTTTAAAAAGTCAAATGAGAAAATATGTATAAGATGCTTTGAAACAACTAGTTATACCTCATAAAATATTCGTATTACACTAATTATAGTTCCTTTATATCAGTGGAGAGAGGTGGTGGAGAAGAGAACTTTTGAGCGAATGGTTTCTAAAACATTCTGCAGTGCTTCTCAAATTTTAATGCTTCTATAAAACACACAAGCATGGTGTTAAAATACAGATTCTGATTCAGTAGGTCTTTAGGTTTGGGAAGATTTACAGATGGGTGATTTCTCATGAACCCCTAAGAGTGTCATTAATACTATTCTTAGTAACATCATAGAGAACATTATACAATTACAGATTCCTAAGTACCATTCTGAAGATTCCCATAGATCTGTGTTTTTAACAACCCCATCTGCTTTTTTCTATACCATCAGCCTCACACTGACTGATTTAATAAGCTGATTGACCCAATGGTTGCAAAGCAGAGGCCTGCTGGGGGCAAGTAGTTACATAAATGCTTGAATTGGGATTCTTTTAAAATAGCTGACTATAGATCTGAGGCATCCAAGAGGGGGGGAGAGGGAAAAGGGGAGGTGTGAGCAGGGAAGAAGCACAATAGTCTATAGTGGAGGACTATAGAAGGGTGCTATGGTGACCACACCTGATGGGAGAAACCCTATGTTGTCAAAATATTAAAAAGGATGTACTTCATTAATTTAAGATTTGTTTTAAAAAAATTAAGCTGGTTGGACTGGGACTCAGCTTCACACCAGTTTTAATACATGCCTTTTAACTATTCCGCAGCCACAACACAATAGCAAAGGAATGCCTTCCCTTGTAGTATAAAAGACTACCCTTTTATAACCTCTGAGCCTAGCTGGCAGTCTTAAAATTTTAGAGGTCATGACTTCCGTGAAAAATCAGTGCAAACTATGGGCCATCTACTCCCAGAAAAATTTGCAAACACATATGCACACATTTCATAAACAACTTCAGGAAATTGCATATTTCCTTGTCTAACCATGGATTCCTGAAGAGTTCATGAACCTCAAACTAAGAATCCATGGTCCAGCTACAGTGCCTTGCAAATACCATCTGTTCCAGTGATGGGAAACTTAGTTTTAAATCTCATCTTGGTGTCATTTTGACTCTTTACACCAGTTCAAGAAACTGTCACCAATACCTGATAAAGGATTTCTCCTCACACCCCCTTGATACTCTCAGACTTCAGGCTCTGTCACCTACCTCTATTTTCTGTCCTGTTTGGCTTGCTTCCTGACTGAGCTCCTCAAGCATCCCCATCAATTGTAATTACCCTTTGAAGCCAAGCCCCTGTTTCTTGAGTCCATTTTGCCAAGCTCCTACTTTGAGAGCACTTCTTTTAATCAGAAGCTATTACTTAGAAAACTTGTTAATCAATCACTTAGTATTTTGTATCTCTCTTCCAAGAGTACTCTTTAACATCCCCCAAAAGGTCTTATGTCTCTTACCTTTGTAGTTTTGCCAGCCTTACAATCCTTCTGCTTAAAGTTACTTTAAAAAAAAATGTTTTGGACAAACTAGAATATGACTTCAGAGAATACACAAGAATCTGAGTATTAAAACGAAATGGGAGTTGGAGTTGATGTGCTATTGCGTACATACACTGCATGTTGATTCAATTTAATTATTTTTTCAGTTATTCCATAAATTTTCTTAGGAATTTGTTACTCTTCACTTTTTAATGATACTACAAATCATTAGCTTATTATAAAAGCAAAACTAAAGAATATCATCAAAGTTTTTATTTTATTATAAATTGTGTTACCTTAAAATGTAAAAACTATAAGAGGAGGGTGATATTTTTTGTCCTATCTATGATCAGATGTCAATTGGTAAGTACCAATTTTCATTCCTCATGAAGAAGAGATTTTACAATTTAAGAAATCATTTGTTTGATGAACTTCTTTCGTGATACATGGAATTGTTGTTTAGAATCCAGAATAATGTTTTGTCATATTACTTGCTAATAACAGAAATTGGTTTGACATCAGAAAGTGAAATCTTAAATGAACAAATAATTGATCACCATAAAATTTTGCAAAATTATAGCTACAATGTTGCAAAATCAAGTCTACAAATATACCAAACCAAATCTACAAATCCATATATCTGCAAATCTAAAATATGGTGATTGTCTCATAAAATCATAAATTACCTTATGAATATAAAAAAACATCCAAAGTGAGATTGTGACAAAAAAGAACAGGTAGGTGTTACAGTACTGCTCACCTACACTTTCCAAAGTCACTATCAGTGGGCTTTAATCCCCACTGCCCTGTGAATCATCTGAGATATACATGACCTAGATCTTCAGAGGATATCTGGTAGGACAGATGTCCTCTTGTTCACCACAGTCAGGCACATATTCCGTATTGACTTTTCCTCTCTTCTCCTGTCTCATTTTCCTTGTTTCTTCATTTTTTAAAGTTAATTAATTATTTGTTTTTAATTATTTGTTTTAATAATTTGTTATTAATTAATTATTTTATTTTTACATCATTGTCAGCCCCATGGGGTCTCCCTGTCACCTGTACACGATCATCTTCTTCATTTTTGCTTTTTACCATCACTTCCCAAATAAACTGCTTACACTTGCTCATGTCTCAACAATTTTTAAGAGACTACAAAACAAAAACATGAAAAGTTCAGCAAGATAATAGCCTCTGCTACTCTGATCAAATCAAAGGCAACTATAGTAACTCCAGTCAAAAAACAGACCCCCATCCAAGTTGCTGCAAATGGCATGAGTTTATCTTTTTTGATCACCAAGTCATATTCCATTGTGTATATGTGCCACATCTTTTTGATCCACTCATCTGTGTTTAGATCCGAGATTGTTTCCATAGATTGGTTATTGTAAATACTACTGAAGCAAGCATAAGGGTGCCAGTTTCCTTTTGAATTAATATTTTGGTGTTCTTTGGATATTCACCTGGGAACAATTACTGGATCATGTGGTAAGTTCATTTTTAGCCTTTTGAGGAACCTCCACAATTCTTCCCACAGGGACTAGACCAGTCTTAGACCAACAGTGTAAGAGGGTTTCATTTTCTCCACACATTCACTCAACCTGTGCATCACAACATTTTTTGAGTGCCAAAGATATGCTGCCAATCTAGAATTCTATAATTAGCAAAAAATGAGTGAAGGGGAAATGAAGATATTCTCAGAAAAACAGTAACTAGAATTTATCATTAACAGACCCAGTGTAAAAGAACAGCTTTCTAAACAAAAAGAAAATCACAAAATAAAGTATCTTAGAAAATCAAGATGGAGCAAAGAGTACATAAAGATCACACAAAATATAGGCACATACAGTAAAAATTCCTTATTTTTCAAACTGTGGTCGAAGCAAAAATTTTAGCGATGCTCACTGTTTTCAATGTTTAAGGAGAAAATATTTAAGCCAAGTATAATGGCAGGGGGCAGAAGTGAATGGATATAAAGGGAGAAAAGGCTTCTAACTTCATTTAAACTGGCAAAAGTTCATACCAGCAGGCTGTGATAGTTGTATATTAATGTAATACCTATGGCAATCACCACTTATACAAAAAGAAACACTCAAAAACACTATAGATTAAGTTGATTCTAACCCACAGGAAGACAAGGAAAAAGAAAACAGAAATATGAACAGTAGAACAAAGAGAAAACAAAACTAAAAAAGCATACTTATGAACCCCCAGCATTCACATACAAAGTGGCCCTGGGTTGCCAGCCACCCAGGAGAAACTCTACCACCATCCCTTCAGGCAAATACCCACTCTCCTTTCTCCAGGTACAATGTCTGTAAACTGAAGACACAGTACTCACTTCATATAAGTGATAAGGGTCTGATAACAAAGATACACAAAGAACTAACATAACAAAAACAAAGCAAAAAGTCCAGTCAAAAATGCAAATCAAAACCACACGAGATGTTATCTTACACCAGTAAGGATGGCTCATATCAGTAAAATGGGTAACAAGTGCTAGCATGGATGTGAAGAGAAAGGAGCTCTCTTCCACTGCTGGTGGGATTGCAGACTGGTCCAGCCATTAAGGAAGATTGTGTGGAGGACTCTCAAACTTCGAAAATAGGACTACCATCTGAGACAGTGATCCCACTACTAGGAGTTGACCCAAAGGATATAAAAGCACTAATTCAAAAGGACACCTGTACTCGGATGTTTATTGCAGCACTATTTGCAATCGCCAGGATATGGAAACAACCCAAATCCCCAAAAAGATGAATGATTAAAAAAGATGTGGTATATTTACACAGTTGAATATTATTCTGCAATCAAAACCAACAAATATGAAGCTATTGTGAAAATGTGAATTGACATGTAAGGAATCATATTAGCAGAAATAAGTCAGAAAGAAAAAGACAGAAGCTATATGTACTCACCTATAGAGGGGATGTAGGAGTGACAGGCAAAAGGCCAGGAAAAAACTGAGACTAAGCTGACAGCAGAGAGAGGGTAGTTTGTTGGAGGAGAGGGTGGAAGGAGGGAGCAATTGGGAAATGAAGGAACATGGGAACAGTGAGATGAAGGATTGCTGGTGATGGGGTGGAGGGAGAGCCCTGGGGAATGCAATGATGTGATATAAATATATGTATATGTATGTATATATACATAAATATGTAATCAGCAAAAATGATTAATAAAAAAATTTTTTAAGCAGTAGCCACTTCACAGGATTATGCTGAGTTTTAAATAAGTTAGTATTTACTTATAAACCACTTGCCTGACAAACAATATTACATATGTTTTTCAATTAAATAAAATAATTGAATTCATTTCCCAGCTAGGAGCAGAGAGGCATTCAATCATTCTTTTTCATATTCATAAGTTACACTGTATAATCTATATTTGTACTTTAGTTTTATTCCATATTTTCAACTATTTTTTGGATAGGAGTCTTCTAAAATATATTCTGCTCTTTGTATGCAGTTCTACGCCTTCTTCCTGACAGGATAAACTTCAGTCTTCTATAAGAGGTGATTTTGACACAGAACTTGGATAACTAGAGTAGTTTAAGTTTTCCCCAAATTTGTCTTGCCAGCACACAATAGAGAGGAGATGTATTCATGGCATATAATGAATCCTTACTGTTTGACTTCATCCTGATGAATTCACTGCAGTAGCATGCTGTCTTCGTTAAGAGCATCAACCTGAAGTTAAATCGTCTGAGTTCAGATTCCAGTTCTATTATTTATTACCTGTGCAACTTGAACACATTACTCAACCTCCCTGTGCCTCCATTTCTTCAACTATAAATAGAAGGAAATCATAGTGTCTGCCTCACAGGGATATTGTGAGGATGAAATGAGTTAAAGTACCTACCATATGACCAAATAGAAAAGCAAAGTGAAGCTCCCATCATAATAGCCTAAGCCTGCAGATAAGAAAATGATTATAAACACCAGTATGAGATGGTGAAGAGGCAAAAATACCCGCTCTCTCCTCCTGATTATGAACATCAATGTGAAACGGTGAAGAGACAAAAATACTTGCTCTCTCCTCCTGAGCAATGTTTTCTGCCAAGAGTGTTGTAATGGAGTTACTAGTTACGTGCTACTACTATGCAGTTTTCTGAGCATTGCCTTCCCAATAAAAGGGTGTGTGAAACAAGTTTACAATTTTTTTTCATCTGAACTGATTTTAGTTATATGCACATGTGGGAGCTTAGCACATTCATTTAATGACAAACAGATTGCCCTGGCCCATAGGGGCATCTGAAAGGCTGTGCATGGTTAGAAATCATTGGATTTCTTAGTTAAAAGGAACTCTATGACTATATGAGTTTATTCTTAGATTCCTTATGACTGTAAATCAAAATATAAGGACATGCTTTGGGAGATATTGTTTGCTGTGCTTTTAAAGGAGTTAAAAATAAACTGTTAAGATCTCTTTTAAACTCTAGGCTTAGAGTAGATTCTATTTTGGGACATTATTACTCAGTATATAAACAAACTGTACTAAGATAAATTGTACAAGACCCATAATTCCTTGCTACTAAAGAATAGCATCTGGTAGCTGCAAAAATTTCAGCTTCCTTTCTGTCTTTAGTTTCTCCTCTCCTCATTTATTTTAATTGATATTTGAAATTCAGTCATGGGACAGACTACAAAAGCACCAACTCATCCACACTTTTTTTTTACTTTTTATTGTTTGCACTTATATATCTAAATACATATATATATATATATATATATAGCATCATTGTCTATCCCAGTTGTCTATCCCAGTACTCTCCCATCACCACATGAGCATCATCTTAGTCTTTTGTGCCCTCTCCCAGCCCTGTCTTCTCCCTCCTCCCCCTCTCTTGTTCTATGCTTTAGTTCTGCTGACAGTTTTCACATTTTTTAAGCATTTGTTTGTTTTTCCTATATCCCTCAAATAAGTGAGACCATCCCATATTTCCCTTTTTCTTTCTGGCTCATTTCTGCTAACATGATTCCTTCTAGTTCCATCCATATTGCTGCTAATGACATTAGTTTGTCTTTTTTGATTGATGCATAATATTCCATTGTGTAAATATACCACATCTTGTTCAGCCATTTGCCATTTGGGGACATGTGGATTGTTTCTATATCTTGGCTATTGTAAATAGTGCTGCAATAAACAAGTGAGTACAGGTGTCCTTATGAATGAGTGTTTTTGTGTCCTTTCTGTAGATTTCCAGTAGTGGGATTGCTGGGTTCAATGGTAGTTCCACTCTCAGTCATCTACTTTTTTTAAGCTTGCAGCAAAAATATTTATAATGTGAGGGAATTACTCTGTAGTGGACAGAGTTCATATATCAGAGGAAACAGATGTTTGGAACTGATATACATATCTTCGACTCACAATTAGATTATTGATGCCATGCACTTGTTTCCTATCTCAGTTCCAGTGTTAAATATTCTAACCTGTTCTTAGCATATGCTATCAAATTATCCTGGAAATTACAATAGTTAAACTAAGCATTCTTATTCCACCTTTCTCAAACCCCCTAAAAAACTGTGTCCTAATTTAAGGTACAAACAATTTTAGGACCAGGAGGTTAAGCAGCTCCTCCTGTTCATAACTGCTGAAAACAATCTGTCCATTTTTCAAAGGCCGGGGTCTGGAATCCATAACTTGGGGAACTTGATCACTATTCTGAAGAAAGTTTCAGATGGAGGCTTCACTGGGTTGCTTAAGAATTCCTATCCCTGTGTGCTTTGGAGGCCTCACAGATTTGAGGGAGAATTTAGTATAAGCAGCAGACTCTGATCAAGGACTTCCAGCTGGAAACCATTTGCATATTGAATCCTGTGTGTCCCAGAGAAGCCCAACAGAGCAAGGCTAAGGGTCCTGAAACAGCAATTAGAGAGGTCTTTAGTATCTACAGCTGTAACAGTACAGAGTCTCGAGTCAGGGAGCATGGATTTGACTCTTAGTTCTACCACTTATTAACTGTGTGACCTTAGATAAGTTGAAAACCCTTTTGTGTGATAATCATACTGTCAAGCTGATAGAATTGTGAGGATTAAATGAGCTTAACCACCAAGAATAGGACCCCTAAAGTGGTATTTCCTATTTTTGTGCTCTTATTATTAACATTCTTATGTATAACTGAAAGGAATTTACCATGGATGCTAAAAAGACAAGAATTCATAAAATATAGTAAGTGCCCAACAATCACCCAATCCTGGGCTAAACACTCAGTGTTCAGTGATATCAGAACATATGGGTAAATGGAGAGAACATACAAATCTACCATGAAGAATCCCAAGTAACTGATGTAGATGCTCAAGCATTACCCCCACTCACATAGGGTGGATGATGCTTTGTGACTCTCCTCCAAGAGCACACTACAGAAAGGGATAGAGCACCAGCAAATACACAGTAAAAAAAAACATGGCTAACACTACCCCACACTAATGCTCAAAGTCACCTTCGATGGCCATACAACACATTAATGTATGTCCACTTGAGAGGAAAGAAACAACAGAAAAATCCCAACCGAGCAACATTTAACAAAAGACTTACCCAGTACTCTTCAAAACTGTCAAGGTCATCAAAAACAAGGAAAGCCTGAGAAAATATTATGGTGGAAGAGGCTACTACAGAGAGATATGACACATAAATATAATATAGACCAAAAAGGTTGCTAAGTAGACATGAAAGAAATCTGAATAAAGTACAAGCTAGTTTATTAATTTAAAAAAAGATATGGGTTTGATTTATAAGAAACTCCCAGAGTAATAAGGGAGACTAGTAATGAAATCATAAATTATTGTGCAGTATGTTATGTGCATAATGCAAGCATATAAGATGTGCAGAGCCCTCACAGAGCACAAAGGAATTAACTCTGATGCCATGTCTGGTATCGCAAGATTTTATGAAAGAGGTATTCAAGAGTAGAATTTGTCCAACCAACACTTTTGGTTGACTCAATTCACAGCTGTCTGAGCACAGTTTTCAAGAATGAATCAGAAAATGGGAGGGCAGACCTCCTAAGCAGAAGACTTGATAAAGACTTGGAAACTGTTCTCTCTAACCTTTTGGTGTTGTGAGGGTGATGAACATAAAAGAAGAAAACTGCAAAATAGGGAACTAACAAGGGAAGAGTTAGAATTTTCCTCAGTCACCTGGTAGCTTGACCAAGGACAGGATCTCACTAACAGAGGGAGAACTAGCCCATCAAAAGCATTTCTAAGAGGATGACTTCAAGAGTAAAGCAGCAGGAAACCATTTAGAATAAAATGCTTTTCATCCACTGCTGGAAATGACAGCTGAAAGGTACTGAACCTAACCTACTTTTAATTCTATTTGTCCACTAATGACATCAGGTTTAATTCATTGATGGCTAGTAGGGTCTTTCTAGCTAAAAATTCTTAAGAGAAAGAGAAGGTCACATTACTAGAAACTTTCTAGAATGAGCAAATAGCAGAAGGACCCGATTCTTAAGACTTGGATGACCAGTCTTGACCATCTCAACCTGTGTGTGGGCCACATGAACCCACCAAGTCAGTGAAGGTGAGGTGATGAGGAGGGCTTGGGGTGATATACACTTTCATAATGGGTTAGAATTGAGGGAAATACCCTAGGGATTGCATTCAAAAGTGGACATAAGCCAGCAGCCCAGAAAAACTATTAAAATTAGAATACAATACATCATCACATTTTGCAAAGGTATAATACTAGCACATTGTTCAGGCTTAAATTCTAATTATGGGTATTGTGCAACTTTAAATTCCAGCTTATAAAATCCATAAAGAGTGGAATTTGTCCAAACAACACTTTCAGTTGTCACAATGGTGGAAAGATGCAAGAATGCAGGATTTCCCACAGTGCCTGGGATGTTCTACCCAATAAACAGTGATCCTGCATTTTGTGTGCTAGTCACATGTTACTCCAGAGGGTGGTGGGAATAAAACCTATATATAATTATCAGAGCCTAAAATTTTGTTACATATAAATGTAAAGTGTGTACCTTTTGCAAGATGGTCATTTTATAGAACCCAACTATCAAGTAAATCAAAGGAAGAGCTTGTATTGCTTGAAATTTTGAAGAGTGTTTCACCATATGGAAAAGACCATGACTTTTCTTACAACAGCACTGATGATAGTTTTTGGACCCCAGACAAGGTGAGCCTGCATTTTTCGTCTCTGCTTGCCCAGTGGTTTCATAAGTGCAAGCCTCTCTCACCTTCACTAGGTCTTCTACTGTAATCATGATTGAACATTTGACAGACCATAATATAGACATCATTTTAGGAGAAATTATATTTTATTTCTCCTTTATATTTTAACTAAGATGTTATATTAGTGGTTATTTGTTTGTTTGTTTTCTTTCAAACTAGGAACAGCTTAACTGGAAACATACTTGAATGAATTGTTTTTACTGTGGGAGAGTAAAGAGAACTGGATCTGGTAGGGTTGTGAGCTACAGCATTAGAAACAATCAACATAGAAACTGAGAGAAAAGCCCCTCTCAGCTGCCTATGTTTCAGCATCTCTTGGAGAAAAGTAAATTGGCCCTGATGGGCTCTGTCATGCTAGAGAGTTTCTCAACCGCAACTGCAAGGAACTCTGCTTGAGGAAATTCCTGAGGGCAGAAACTAGGAGAGCTCCAGGAGTGACTCAGAAATTTGAAGCTACTCTGAGGTCCAATTAAATGAAATTAAATTAAACTCCAAACATGCTTCAGAAATGTCAGGGGAAGTCTAATTTCCTTGGGGTTCTGATACCAGGCCAGGAATGGGTACTGCTTTAAAAGAGCAATATCTCATACACAGAGACAGAAGGAGGTTCATTAACTGTTCTCAGAGAGGGCAGGATGGCTGCATATACATCTGCCTTCACGGGGCATCAGCACCTTAGCTGGACTCATTTAGCACATCTCTTTTGTATGATAAGGAGTTGTTTTGTTCTTTTCACTTTTATGAGGTTTCAGTGAAGATGGTGATGTCAATACAGGCTAGTAATCTTGCTGTTATGCAAGCTGATACACAGAGGAATAGAAAGACCTTCAGGTTCCAATGAACATCTCCATTTCCTCCTGATAAAGTGACAAGGAGATAGGCCAAACTGAGGCTTCCTCAGAGTGTACTGCTTATTTCAGAACACAAGGGAATGTGGCGATAGTTCATGGATTATCGGGTGGTGGGAGAACTAAGGAGACTAAAATGGTGTATAAAAAAAAAGTAATCAAAAGTAATTAAAAAGTAATTAATAAAAAGCATGTACATCAATGAAAAAATAAAACCTAATAAACAAAAAAAAATTGTGAACATTAACACTACACGAGGATGGGAGTCCCAAGTCTAATTTCTCAAGGGTCTCATGCTTTTACTAACTTGTCAGTGACAAAATTACCCTTCCCAGCCCCCCAAGTATTCAGTTGATTCAAATCATGCTATTTCTCTCCCCTTCCCTTCATGGAAATATTAAGAGTGCTGTGCTGGAACAAGCCAAGGAAATCCATGTTGTGACAAGAGTGCCTCGCCAAACCCAGTCTGAAGGCAAAGTTTCCACTGAAATGCATCTCATAGAAGTCACATGGTCAAACTCACTCAGCACCAAAAATCATGTGTACAAATTGCTGTTCATCAGGTGTTGATCTCTTGAAGAGTTTTGAATTCTTATGGCTATTTCAGAGGAAATTTCCTCTGAAGGAATTAGAAGTAACAGTAAAAATAGCAAAATGACACCACTGATGAAAAACTATTTGTTGGATCCTAACTATATTTAAAAAGCAAAATGTACTAAGAGCTTATGACCTGTGCCATCTCATTCATTCCCCTAAACGGTTCTGTAGTGGAAGTATTATTACCCCAGTTTCTAACAAGGATATTGAAGTCCAAGTATGTTCATTAGCTTTTCCAAGTAGCATGGAAGAAGATCTGAATTTAGGATGTACTCCAACACTCTGGTCTTTACCATGAGAAGCAATCCTGACCATTAATAGAGTCTCGAGTCCACAACAGGTCCTGAGTCACTGGCTGCAAGATATGTAATGAAAATCTCGACACTGAAATTCCATTCTCCAGCATTCCATCAGCTGCCTAAACTCATCAGTCAGAGGAGAGCAGTGATGGATGCAGACAATCAGCTGAGGTGGTGCTGGCTTATTTATTCTCGGAAGCAGCCCAGGGAGTCAGCCCAAATACCTCACAGTGGATACTCCCAGGTGCACATTGACAGGACAGTGAATGCTCACCTGAAGATTGATGGCGCTGCTAAGTTAGGAATTTATGTTTGCAAGGTCAAAAGCTGCTCATTTTCCTGCTCAGTTCCTTTGCACAAGGTGAGGAATGAAGACAGTAGTCCTCTACAGTAATTTTTTATTGACATTTTAAGTGTTTCTAACCATTGCTCTCTAAAATCAGCTGAGATTTCCCCTCCCTTCTGGTCTGTTGCTAACATCAGGTACTAGAAACTACTGATTCATCAGTTTGACTGTCATTTCTGGATTTATGTAAACCAAATCCAAAGATTCAAAATAAAGGTATATTTTATATATATATATATATTATGTATACATTATATTATATGTGTATAATATAATATATAAAATTATAATATGTGTTTATAATAATTTATAAATATGTAGTTATAAAGTGGAAATAAAATTTCTAATTTATAATAATTTTATTTATAATTTATGAAATGCATTTATAATATGTATTATAACTAGAATTATAGAATATAATTCTCTATTATGATTATTAATATTCAATAATATTCAGTCATTAAATTAATGCTTATAATTAATCTAATTAATATGCTTAGATTATATTCTGTATTATAATACAAATAATGAGAAGAATGATGCCTATAAGTGGCAGCCTAGGAAGCCACGACTGGGGCCAGGGATCGCAGTTTGAGTCCTACCGGCAGCACATAGCGAGACCTAGCCCCCCAAAAATATAGCTGGGCATGGTGGCACACACCTGTAATCCCAGCTACCTGGGAAGCTGAGGCTGGGGATTGCTTGAGTATGTGGTACCTCAGGCAATGTGAGCCTGTGTTTCCACAGGCAAAAAATAGCGAGACCTAGTCTCAAAAATTAAAAAAATGAGAAGAATGAATAAATTTATAGCTATAGAAGATATATAATAGGTATTATGTATTATATTCTATTTTGTATGCACGTATATATTAAGTGATTCATTTAAATATCTGACTCGTGATTGTGGCACTTAGAAATTCAAGCAGTTGATATTGCAGTCTTGAGTTCAAAACCTATAGGACAGGTCAACAGATTAGATATTCAGGCAAGATTCTTGAAGCAGAATTCTTTCTTTTCACTAAAACTTCAGTTATCTGTTCTTAAGATCTTTAACTGATTGAATGAGTTCCACTTACACTATCAAAGCTATTTTTTTAACTAACATCAACTGCAACTGTAAGTATGAATCACATTTAGAAAATGTGATTTTGTAGATATGTAACAGGAATGGAAGCAACAGAACTGAAATCAACACACACAATACATGAGCAGCAGCAATTTGAGGGGTTTTGTCCTTTTCCGAAAAGAGAAATGCTATACTTTCCAGTTTATATTCTCTGTGATTACTTTAGTTTCAGTGTAATCAAGGAAAAATGAGTATTTTATCAATGCCAAATATCCAATAGTAAATAAAATGTAAGACTAATTTATTTTACACCACAGATTCAACAATGTTGTTGAATCTGTTACTTTCCTTCGCTCTTTAATGCAGTTGTTCAAAATTACTACTTCTACTGTATCCGTGGCCTTTGCTGTTTATTGTAATGCAATGAGTCCAATCTCACAAGTCTCTGAAAAAGTTGCTTGTGTTTGTTTATAAAGTAACCATAAGGTAGAAAAACATTGCTGTTCTGTGCATCAATACATAAACATTTCCTGCCAACTGGATGCCTCAGCCAAGCATCTGTAACCTTTATGTCTGCTTAGCAACATTTCTATTTGAAGCAGACCTGCCTCCCAGCTTTCCCACTGTCCTCTTCTTAATTCCATCAATTTTTCTCCCTCTCCTGGCCCTTTGGATTTCTTCCTCAGTATAGCAGATACCATTACTTACTTGATTTTATCTTTTTCTTGTTCATCATTGTCTCCCCTACTCTTGGCATAGTGCCTAGAAAAGAGCAAAAAATTAAGTTATTTATTGAATGAATGAATGGTTATTTATAATCATATGAACTACAAAAGCTGTCCTGGATCAGGGGCATGATGAAAATACACTCTCTCCCTAAGTAAACAGGCATTCCCAACCATGTATAATAGTCACTGTCCTGTGTATATTAGTCAGAGTCACTTAACTTTTTGGCCAACACCAGAACACAAACTCAAATGTCGGTCTCAATAACCTCTACCATACCATACAGCCCAGGTGTGTAGCAGGCTGTTCCCTCTAGGTTTATGTAATTAAACTCTGTCATGTTTACTCCATCATAAATGCTTAGCAAGGCATTTGTCAGGATGTGCACCCATCATTTAGACATGCATGGCTGCCCTATCCCAATCTTCAAACTATGTAGTACCAAGACAAATGGGGATCCTTACTTAGCCTGAGAGAACTAAGCTCTCCTACCTTAAAGAATTCATTGTATGTCAGAAATTAACTTTTCTTTCATGACTCCAGAATGTTTTTTGGCAACCTTAGGAAAACAGAAAACAGTCACACAAATCAATTTCTGCGCTCAGTCAAGAAAGGCTGAGTTGGAGGCATACCCATGGTTCAGTGGCAAGGCCTCTATATACTGTATCAATACAGTTATACTGACTAGATAATTTTTTTCATCCTTGGTTATTTCCCTCCAACTCCCTTTATACTACTTAACCCTGATCAGGTTAACTGTGTATTGGTAGGGGGAATCTAGACCTTAGTTCTGCTTCTTTACTGCCACACTACTGGGCCACACTTCCTGTTCCTCAGTCAGTTTCTCTGCTGCATCATTATGGGACCTGAGGCAAGGTGAGCTCCCAGCTTCTAGTCCATTCTCAGAATAGCAATTTTCTTCCACAGTTTCTGACATTTCCTAGTTGACAGTAGAGGACTGTTAGTGCCAAGAATTTCAGAAGGTTAAGGAGGGGGATGAACCTGGAACCTCTATCAAACCTGCTGTAGAGTATGCAGTAGCGGGAGCTCGGCCAGCAGCCAGAATACCAGGTGGAGGAGGGAAGCAGTACTCAGTGTTCCCCATGCAGTGGATGCCTGCTGGCCAGATGACTCACCATCTCATTTCCCTTTCATCATTCTTCTGAGAAAAACAGGACTCCCTCTCCCTACACTATACTGCTCTGGGATAGAAGCTCAAACCTCAAAGCAGCTGGGACAAGAAGGTGAAAACAAAAATGTCTGGTCACTTTATGTAAAGCCCTGGTATAAGGCAAAGAGAGACTGCTTCCTTCTGTTTCCATTAAACAAAAGATACCCCGGAGGTTTGTTTAATCAGAATACATCTTGGCTATTTTCAAGACTATTTTTACCACTTTGGTTCACCAGTCATTCTTTCAAGACAAATGTGACAGCAACAGTGCAATCTTTGAGTCTCTCCAGGAACAAGTAGAGAATTATAGGCACAGGAGAGGCAAGCTTTTTGTGTTTCCCTCTTGGGCTACTGAGTTTGTTGAATTAAGATCCTGGTCTGAAATCCCAAGGAGGACATAAAACAAAGTAGAGCAGTTTCCAATGCCACTCCAAATACCTCACAGGGCAAGAGATAGTGATAAACCAAATCATTCGTCAGGAGCCCATCTTTGTGTGTGAGAGATGTTTTCTGTCACTTAAATAGGTTTAAATAAAAACAACTATCTCTCCAGTTTCCTTTCTCAAAGGTCCACAAGAACAAGGAGGTCCCCAATTAGCTTGAGATTAACTGAGGAAAACAAGATAAATCTACGTTTCACTTGTGATTTTTTCTCTTTGGGTAACTTTTAGAATAATATATTTGTTTGTCTAAGAGTATTCATTACATATATATATAAGAATATATTACTATATGGTATATTATGTAGTAGCAACAAAAGCAAATACTTTTAGGCTACTTACCGTGAGCAAGCAGGGACTATTCTAAGCATTTCACACATATCTATTGGTTCACTTAATTCTCACAAAAATCCCATGCAGTAGATGCTACTTTAATCTCACTTTACATATTAGGAAAAGAAGGTACTCAAAGATAATCAAGTTACTTACAGTCAGATAGTAAGTACATTAAAACAATACAAAAATAAAGACTGTTGGGTGAAGAATAGGATCTCTTGTCACATTTTGCTTCTATCACCACTTAATTAAAAGTCACTGGTGAAAATGTTTGTTTTCCTAGAAAAAGAGAAAAGTTCCTTTCATAGGCCATGCCCCCTCCTAGCTACTAGCAGCTTGTATGTTACAGCACACGGTACCCCTTCTTGCTGACTATATTATATAGGGGCTAGTGCTTACCATATATTCATGGTATGGGGGAAGGGAATTGTGGTCTGTTCACATGAATCATGCTGCCTGCAGTGACTCCATACCTTTCTGCAGCAGAAGCAAAAAAACTGAGATGTATAAAATGCCCATGAGTTCCCCTGCAAACCCTCATTCTAGCTGTGATTATCTATCATCCCCAAACCTTACTAAGATTCATCTAAACAGCCATCCTCCCCTTGCTCAAGAGGTTCATCACTAAGATACTTGACCATCTCTGACTAATCTATGCTTAGCAAAGATGATACTTCACTGAGACCTTATCCCAGGAACATTTAAAAACACACTTTAGAAAGAACAGTAGCTTTTAAATACAGTTTAAAAACACTTCCCTCACTAGGTACAAGTGTCTTGTTGATTGTAAGCCAGCCTTTTAACTAAACCAATCATACAGACCTAGAGTCTCCATAATAAAATGTGCTGCATTTTATTTTATTTATTTATTTATCTATTTATCTATTTATCTATCTATCTGTTTATCTATTTATTTATTTATTTATTTATTTATTTATTTATTTATTTATTTATTTATTTATTTATTTATGTTTTTTGGAGACTAGGTCTTGCTAAGCCCAGGTAGTCCCGATCCTGCAGACTCAAGTGATCCCCAGCCTCAGCCTCCCAGGTAGCTGGGATTTTAGGCACCCACCAATATGCCTGGCTGCTTTTTCAAGACCATGTCTCAATATGTTGCCTGGATTAGTTTCAAACCCGTGAATTCAAGCTATCCCAGGCCTCTTGCATCCCAGTGCTTGGACTACAGGCATGTACTACCATACTTGGCCTGTGCTGCATTTTAAATACTAGCCAAATTTGAAGTAACAAATGGCCTCAGGTACCACTGGGTAAAACAAGGAAGATTTATAGTTCCTTAGTTTGTGTTTTAGTTCCTAGTTTCCTGCCCAAATGATGAGGTAAATTTAATTAAGTATGTCAAACTCCCAAGCTTTTAAAGCAATGGCCCATTTAATGTGGAACTAGGAGTCAACACACCATTTCTCTCCCTTTCTCATCCCCCTTTCCTCTTGTCCCTAGGGATGGGAGCATCTCACATAAAATTCCCTGTGAGATCCTCTGGGATATTCAGGATCCTTTGAGGATCCTGGGCATGAAGGATACAGTAAAGAGAAAAGTTTGGGTGATTACAGGCTTCACAACACAAAAAACTTGTACCAATGCCAGCTAACTCATCATGTGTCAGGCATTTCTCTAAATGCCTTACATGTCTTATCTTATTCATTATTGACATAAAACAACAAAATCATCATATTCTTACCATTCACATTTTTCAGGTGAGAAAATTAAAGTACAGAGTGGTTAAGTAATTTGCCAAAGTCACACAGTTAGAGACAAAGTCAAACATTTGGACTCAGGTTTTCCAGCTGCAAAATCCCTGAATTTAACCACTGTGTTCCTCAGAATAGAAATTTTATGGTGACTGTCCTCTTCCTGACCTCAGGTGTAGTAAAAAAGCAAACAGTGAACTCCTTACCTGTGGTTAACTAGAGAGAGTAGTATTCAGGTTTTTGGAGTTGTTGTTGTTTCCCCTTAGAGATGGCTTTTATTTTTGATACAGAGAGTTTCTATAATGATTATCATATTGGCCTAGCATAAAACCTTTGTATACATTCATCTAACTTTCTAAGGCAGAAGTAAACAGTTAAGCAGCCCATTTGTCCTTACAGCTATGACACTCTAAGAATACAGTGAATACAAGAAATGCCAATAACAGTCACAAGTGATACAAGCAGAGTAGCATAGCTGGGGGCAAGTGATTACTGTAACTATTTTATTCTCCTACATCCAACCAATATGAATTTTTTATAGAAATATGCCCATTTCAACAGTGCTCCTGACATTTTCTAAGACCCAGTAACAAAGAGGAAATTTCATTATAGCTCACAAAACAATCAAGTCACTAGACCATCTCCATTGCAGAGTCTCAAACTAGCAAAAACCTTTCCTTTGCAAACCCAGGAAGATTCTGGAGTTTCAGAGACCAGAATATTAAGAAGAATACAAAGAGAGCCTGAGACTTATATATCTTTCTCACCAATATGTAAAAATGTGCCTAGAAATGTGTCTAGCAGAGTCCAGACACAGAACACATTAAGTGAAAGTTGATGAGTGAATAAACTGGGACATCAGTGGTTCTCTCTGTGGTTCTCTCTCATTCCTGTTTTGAGAAACCATGTAAGACTCCTATTTAAATTTATTTCGTAAGTCCTTCTACAGGATTTACAATCTGAAGCACAGCAGGCCTCAACTTTGTTTGAATTTATAGCTCTACGGTTTTTATCAATAGCTTATGGACCATAAAACCAGTCCAATGTTGGTTAAGGATAAAGGCTTCTGTCCACCTCAAGAATACATCTCAAGTTCACTTAAAAAATAGTCTATACTAATGGTACTGGCATGAGAGCAGCCCAAGTGGAGGATGATCCATGTGCATGTACATAGGGAAGTGTGATTTTTCACCCCCAAGTTATATAGCTCTGTGATGACTGACAAACTTATAAAATAGCAAGGAAAAAAAGACCTTGGTCATCAGGATCAGAACTCAGTTCAGATCACCTGAACTCTGACACTTAGGAGTTGCATTTTGAACAGCTCTTAACCTCTGTTTCCTCATCTTTAAAATCAAGGCGCACTACTCATAAAAATTAAATTAGGTAACATGCTGAAAGGGTGAGGAGATGTCTGGGATAGAGGAGGGACCCAATAAATAGTTGGGAAGAATGGAGTGAGACAGGCAGAACTCTTCTTTTGTTGCCAAGGCTCGTTCTCCACACCGTTTTTAAAAACCCACATTTTTATCAAAAAGCACATTGATTGCACAAATTTCAAGTTTCCCTTCAAGGAGTCTGTCTCCACCAGTCACTGGATTACTCAGAGGATAATTGCCATACCTGTTGGTCATGTGCCAAAGGGCACCTGGGCATTGGAAAGTCAGTAGCATCATATTCTTGGTGAGGACATTTCACTAAATGAAATGATTTATGTGACTTCCAGAAACACTTAACTTACTTTGAGGCCTGGGGTCCCCATTTGTGTTCCTCTCAGGCCTTTCCAAATAGTGAGATGAGCCCTTGACTATTCCAGGCCCTGAAGATCCCATGTGCTATTCAAATATGAATATTGGGAGGAGTCTTTTGGATACTCTTGGTCATAAGCAGGAATTTTGTTTCGGGGACTGAGGGAATCTGACTAAGTCATGAAAATATTTGTGCTTTTTTGGTGATAAAATAGGAAAGCCATAAAATAGGAAAGACATGTGTTGCCCACTAAAACATTTAATTAGCTTAAAAAGACTGTAACCCTATCAGAAGTTGAGTGTTGACTTTGAGGAGGAAAGAAAGCAAAATGAAGTTATTCTCTTTATTTGCATGTAATGTACCAGAAGCTAGGATATTCACCTGTGAGCAATTACTGAGCTGAATGCATGCCAAGCACTATGCTAAGCACCTTTATATTCCTGCTCAAACACCCACCAAACTTATTCTTTTACATTGTTAAAACTTTTTTCATCTGGGGAAACTACAGCACAAAAGGGGTAACTTGTCCAAAGTTCCTTATCTAAAAGACAAATTTATAACTTAAACTCTAAAATCTGGATCTGAAGTTTATGATCTTTCATGTTCCTACTGTTGACTTCAGATGATAAGATCTCAACCTCATAATCAAGGCACTAAGGGAGTGGGAGCTAATTTAAGATTAAAACAGATCAATGGATACTATCCTATGGGAAAGTAATATCATGGTCTCTCTATTTATGCCAAAATGAAGCTGCCCAAATTGCCGACCTAAATTTTGATCCCTCAAGAACTGGTTCTAACTGGATTCTGAAATTTTGGAATTTCCACTTACAATGATTTTGTTCTGTTTGTGCTGTGGTCCAGCTTCATATCAACTAGTTACATAGAGGTCCTCATTCACTCACCAATTTCTTTCAGCTCATAGCTTTTCTGCTAAAGCCTCTGTGTATTTTCATAAATAAGTTTTGTAATCAGAAATATGAAGAGAATCATGATACAACCAATTCCACCTTTGAGACTGGCTCCTTTCACTTTTCAGACAAGAGTGGAAATAATTGGACTTCTCTTCATCTATTTTTATAGAATTATTCTAAAGAGCAATCATTATATTGGGGAGATTCTATTTTATCCATCTCCAAGGGTTTGCTAAATGAGGACAGTGGTTTGTGAAAAGGCAGTTGTAAGCTTTTAAGACTATCACATTTCGTATAGCAGTTGATTTTGTACAGATTTCAGTGACCATGACCTTGAAACCTATACTTAAAGGAAAATTGTCCATTAGTAGTTCTAATTTAGTAACAATTCCTCTAGATGATGGGCTTTGAAAAGAAATCCTTATGAACATAAATTTGCATAATAAAAGTCATGATTATAAAGGATGCACATTCCCTCAGTTAGTGGAATGTTCATCTTTATGAAGGGTCCTGAAGAATGTATTCCAGAGTGGGAGGTGGACATGGGGAGCATATGGTTTCCTTTTTGAACCTGAGATTTTCAGTTACCTTGGTGGCTTTCACATATGGAAGGGAGTTAGTAAAACTGGAAGTTCCAGGCCAAAAGTCTTGGCTCTGATTTTCAGCATCATGGTAGGATTCACTTCATTTAAATCAATTTTTTCATCTCTAAAAGTTGTGGATTAGACAAGATCATTTCTAAGATCCTCCAGAAGCTTTGAGACAAAAAGCAAAGCTCTAAAGCCTCTTTCTTCTATCTCCCACCCCCCAGTGCATACACACTTCTTTGTTTCTTCCCTTTTCCATTGTAAACACTATGGAAATAGGGGGTTATTTGGAATGATTTGATTGCCAGATGCCAGGACACTAGCAAGACCAATTTCACAACTGAAGGGAGCATAGCACAATGGAATTCACACTTGGCAACAGGATGACGTGAAAGTAGGTTTCCTTTCCTGCCTTTAACCAGGCAGCTGGAGTAAGAACTTGGTCCAAGGCTTCTTACCAATACTGCTTTGCTTACTCATCTTCTTTGTCAATAGTCAGAGCTATGTCCACAGCTCCAGTTGTAGCCTAGGCACTGGATTGGAAACAACTGCATTCTTTCTTAAGGTCTTTTTAGCTTTCTCTGTTGTTCAACAACCCTGCAACTGGCAGATATGATAGATTAGATATAACAATCTGGGGGAAGTAAAAGGCAATGTTAACAGAGTCTAACCAGCTTAAGCAGAATTCTATGGACTGAGAATTAAAACTCAAACCCACCTATCAAATGTGTAGCTTTGTCAGTTTACCTTCTGTGGGTTCCAACTGGATGTACTTTCCCAGAGAACCTTCTAGAGAGTATAGGAAGCTGGATTATCAACTACGTTTGAGGCAGGTATTCTGAATTCCTCAACTCTAACACTCTGTTGTCACCTCCAGTGTCAATGAGAGGGTTTGGGGAAGACTTCCTGATTTTAAAATATATATATATATATATATAAATAATTTCATCACAAATTAGCTATAATCCTAATTAACATAGAATTACATCAAAGTTAATGTCTTTCCTGACAGATGTGTAGCAAAAATTGTTTCTTTTTTTCTCATTCTCTCACACCTCTCTCTCTCTCTTACTCTCTCTCTCTCTCTCTCTCACACACACACAGTGTCTGGCTTATACACACTAGTATTTTTCCACCCACTGGAAGCTGTGTTCCTCCTGCAACTATGGAGAGTGACTTCTCAAGGACATGTCCTCCTTGACTGATAAAACACACATGAGAAGGCAGCTACCCCCAGGCCCAGTGGAGCTCAGAGTACTGGTACCTCTTCACCAAAAACGTCAAATGGCTTTCCTGGAGGGCTGTGATTTATTAGTAATGAAACTTTCCAGAACCACAGCCTCTCATTCTGTCATGAGAATCCTATCATTTCCACACCATTGACTGGAACCTAAATGCTGCTTTGGGTGTAAAAGAAAAGGAAATAAGACTGAAAAAATATTCAGCAGCCACCTCCTCAGGCAGTTATGAAAACTCAGCGGAAAGGATCATGTCAGACTTCCCAGAGAAGACAGGAAAAAGGGGAAGACAAAACATTCAAGAGTTGTCAAATTCCAGTGTTCCTATAGTCAGTGCATTCTTTCTTGGTGATGATGAATGTAGACTATGCCAAAGATTTGTAGTTTCTCCTAACTCCCTAAGCAATTCTCAAGCTGTTGCCATCAAGTGACGCTAATGTTTTCTAATGCACAAGCACATTTATAGTAATTAGACTGGGATGCTCCTTACCATTCCAGACTTAATGTTGAAGTTAGCAGAGGAAGCTTTAGTGGAGAATTTTCAGTAAGATGACTGCTTTCTTCTCCATCTTCTCTCAAGAGGAAGGTGAGACCTGTGGTACCATGACAGACAGTACAAACTTCAGGGCAGAGCTGACTCCCCAGTGGCCCCTATAGAGAAGGAAAACTAGATTGGGGAGCACTCTGTGCACTGAACCACAGCAGCAGAGAGCTATGGTGAGCACGAGTGGTAGGTGAGAGAAAAGAAGAGATAGAAATGTATGTCCCTTACTGAATCCCATTTCACCTCAGAGCTGATTGAAGGTAAAGTCAAAAGACATGCTCCCTGGAAATCCTCATTACTTTCCCTATAGCAGAGGCAGGAAGTAACAAGGAAGGTCGTTGATGACACTGCAATTATTAAGGTGATTTGAGGTAAGAAGTCCTTCTTTCCAGAATGACCACTCAAGCTCCTTATCTCATCAGACCTCCTAATCCCCAGGTAAACACAGACATCTATAACACTTATATACAGCTCGCTACCCTACTTCCATGGAACCCAAAAATTAAATGTGTTACCTATTGTAAGAATATTACATATTCAGAGTAAAATCTTCAGTTATGCATATGAATGAAATAAAAGATAAAACTTCTTTCTCTATCATCTGATTCACCCATGTGCCCTCACCACAGGTAACCTACCATTTATACCTTTCAAGAAATGATTCATAAAAATGTAACAATTTTATATTTAATATTTCTTAAAACAGTCAAGTGAGAATCACACAAAACATATTGTTTCATCATTTGCTTTTTAACTTAATGCATTTGTACATTTTTCTCTATCAATACACCCAGATCTAATTTTTTTTAAGAAATGAATATTGTTTGGACATACCATAATTTAATAAGTTTATGGATAAGTGACCATTAGGTAACTTCCATTTTTTATTAAACATGTAACAGTAAAATTATTTATATAGAAACCTCTGTATACCTGTGCACGCATCTTAGAGTTGAAATCCTTGTCTTTCATAGTATTTTGTAAATTTTGATAAATGAAGTGAGGCTATTCTCAATAATAGCATAAAATGTAAAATGAAGTGTTTTTATACATACCAAAAGCCAATGTTTATCACTAGGTAAAATAGTATTTTATTGTTTTAATTTCCATTTCTTTAATTATGAATAAAATTGAGAATATACACACTCATTATAAACCCTAAGGGTACACTTGCAATGTTCTATTTATACACTCAAACATTTCTTCCACGAACTACTTGTTAGATTATTTATTCTTGATTTGTAAGTATACATATATACATGAAATTACTATATTTTTATCAAATATATTCACATTTTCCTACTTTGTCCTTTGAACATTTTAGTTTTGTTTATAATATTGATGTAATACTGAGGTATTTATATTTTTAAACCCAACTTAACAATTTGGTGTTTTACATCTTCTAGTTTTATCTTAGACGATGAGAACTTCCCCACTCAAAATTAATTTCTTCAATTATTGTTCTTCTAGCGCTTTTATTAGTTGATTTCTCAAGCATAAATGATTTAATCATTTGGAATTTATTTTGATGTAATCATCTAGCTATATATTGGACAATCCCTAGTTGATTTCAAATACTATGCTACATGTCAAATTCTAAAACATATGCAGAGCTATTTCTAAATTGATTTCTAAATGTGATCTGGTTCATTGATTTTTCCATTTCTACTTTGATTATAAATTGATTTAATTACGATAGTCATTATGCATTTTTATATCTGGTAGGACTACTCTTCACATTTCTTTTTTGATATGTTTTATTTTTAAGCTGAACAGTTGCAAACAGACTCTGGGTTTGCTTTGAGGGATGATTGTTCTTTAGTTCTGTAAAAAGCCACTTGACTGGATGCTTTGGTTATGTAATATCCACCCACAGCTCTGGGGAAGACCTAAATGTAAACCCAGAGGCAATCTGTTAGTCCAAGTCAAGTGTTCTGCTTAAAAATGTAAATTCAACACATCTTTTAAGAGATCTATGTTTCTACAGCTTATTTATCCAATATGTTAGGGAAATGTTTCTTTCCAAAGTGTGCATTTATAATGTCGTATGATATACATGAGTGCGTGTGGCAGAGTTGTGTATGTATGTATGTGTGTGTGCGTGTGTGTGTGTGTGTGTGTGTGTGTGTTTCAGTATTTAGGTCTATGAGCTTCAGAGATGGGAAAGGAAAGCCAGCATCCAAGAGAGACCCTTTGGATCCTGATGATCTTCATTTTATAATGTAAAAGGGAATACAAAGAGGAACAAACTGGGACTGTTGCAATCTTGCCTGGGCCTGGGCCTGGACTTCTTACTCCACAGTTGTTCAGTTGAGATCAAACATTCTAAATTAGGAAAATGTTTATTATGAAACTTCGGAGCTCTGATTTATTCTAGTTTTCTGGAAACATCTTATTCCCTTGGGCTCTTCTTTGAAGGGAATGATTATTTTCAGTCATCCTGGAAGGAGAGTAGGGACATGTGGACGGTTGGAGGCCTTTAGGTTTAGGAACCTCAATTCTAGACAAGAAAGATGTACTCTCTCAGTGGATAGTTAAGCAGCAGGCTGGGGGAGTCAGGCAGGGGATGCGATCTAGAGTGAAAATGGAGTTGTAGATGACCTCATGGAGGACCTTTGATGAACACTGCTATATCTGGAATTATTTCTGCATTCTTTGTTACGACCTTCTGAAGTCCCCAAGTCTTCCTGAAGCCTTGGATCACTTTACAGACAATTATGGGGGATTAAGGGAAGTGACTTGCTGAGAAATCTGCAAGCTGGCGTAAGTTTGCAGGAAGTGAATGACAGAGGACAGAGCAACAGTTAGATGTCTGAGATGGCAATAGTCGGGACAATTTCTTAATGTGTGCAATGCCCAGGGGATTCCAAAAAATACTCAGGCAGGGAAACCTGGGGCACACTGGAATTTCAAAATGCAGTCAAAGTGTAAGTGACTGGGTCTTTTGTTCTCCAAATGCTGACCCATAAGACTGTGTTTTTGAAGTCTATTTGAAGTGACTATCAGGGGAGTGAGTGGGAGAAGCCCCCTAAAGGCAGGCCACCCAGATGGCAGGAATGCTGTGATTACATAAATTTATTTTTACTGTTACTATCAACCTCAAAGTTGCACAGGAAACTTTTGTTAGATATCACACAATCAGTTTCCCAAGTTTCTAGTTGGAGGGAAATGCATTGGTTGCAAGTTAAATGTCAATTACTGGGGAAGGGAATGTGGAATTGAGAACAAATGGTGGTTAAAATTTAATTCCCCTTTCTCCTAATTTTCAGTCTAGGGGAGTTTTTACTACAAAATGGAGTGACTCTGACTACAAAATGTGGTTACTAAGGGGAAGTATGACCTCACACCTGCACTCATTACATTCAGTTTTTCAAACAAGCTAGTTTTTTTCTGTCTAGGCCTCACCTAGACAGATAGTTTTTCAATAATCCAGTAAATCCTATCAAGGCAGAAAGATTCTTTCATTCAAAGAAAAAAAAATTAAAACTCAGCTTATCAGGGTAGTTACCTTAGTTCTCCATCTTGGTTGCATTGACTGCTTTGAGCAGGGAGGGACTTCAAGGATGGGCAGCTTTGGAATCCTCCCATGGATGCGATTGGAGAGAAGACTGTTCTTCCAGGTATTGCTAAATAAAGTAGTTCAAGAAAAAAGCCCACACTATTCTTCAGTAGCCTGTCACTCCCCTCCTCCTCTCCCTAAGTGAGATCTAATCTCCTGTTTTACCAGTTGCCCTCAGGCAGTGAGGAGCCCTAGTTTCAATACAAGCTTCTCTGCTATTCCTTTGAACTCAATTAAAAAAAAAAAAAGACATAAATTTGGATTAAGGGAAATCCTGTGTCATCCAATGGAAATCTTAATACTATATAGGATTCTGACTTAAGTTTATGGATTCTTGAGTTGTTATCAAAGTCTTTTTACTCAGATGCCACTAGTGTTGATGAGTTGATTCATCTATTTTATAAGCAGTTATTGAGTGTAAGGAAAATGGGTTAATATCAGGTTTGTTTTCACCATTCATACTGGATAGCCCATGACCTAGAGTAAACACAGATGGGCCTGGCATTTGCAACAGTGATTCCATTGTGTGGCTAGGGCAATAAACAGTGTATAGAGGGGCTAGGAGGAGAGTAGTTGCTGTTTGGCCACTCTCAGAGACAGAGCCCCCCTTTCTATCCATCTCCCAGCCTGTGTGTCTCAGAATAAAGGTACATTGGTTGCAAAATAAAGGATCCGCGAATCTTCCGTTTGTCCACATCAACATCAACCTGCCTGACCAACAAGTGGTATAGTTAGCAGGATTCAACGCAGACTAATATAGAGCCCTCTGAGAACTGGGAAGACATTGATGGTGTTCAACCATGAAGAGATGGTATTTGGTGTCCAGAGTCCATTCTCAGTGGACAAGTCCCCATCAATGGCCAGAGATAGACAGATACAGGTTGCAACTGGCTCAGGCCCTGTGCAGAATGGAAGAGCCTTTGGATAGATGTAGCTAGTGCCCAAGAGGTGGCAGGGGCTGTGGGATGGCTATTCTCACAGCTCTGTGGGAGTCCACACTAAGAGCAATCCAGTTACCAAGACCTATAGGTGAGATGTAGAAACTACAACAATATTTGAAGGTTCTAGAGAAGGACCCAGAAAGACCCACCACTCCAGGGAGGGCCTACTCTTCTGGAGAGGAGGAAGAGGAAGTTGACCCCATGCTGCTGGCTTACAGGTAGTGCCAGGCCAACTTGCAACCAGGCCAACTTGCAACCACAAAGACACTGAACTCCTTCTGGAGAGGAAGTGGAGACTCTTGCCCAGAGGTGGCAAAGATGCAAAACCAGATTTGCCTGGTGGTGACAAAGAAGATGCAGCACCAGCAGCCTATGGACCCAGGGGTCAAGCTGCTGAGTCACCCCAGATAAGAGTTCACCACAAATCTTCCATATACCCAAGCAGAGCTGGTGGGCTTGGGTAGACCTTTCCGTCAGAAACCAGGAGGGCACTAGGCACCTTGGCTGCTGCATTTGTGGGATGTGGGGGTGGATAGAATCATTTGCACAGCAGAAAAGATGGAGAAACTGGGTTCAATGACTTTGTACCCACCCATTATTGAGATAGAGGCTACAGAACAGGTGGCCAGGGTGACCAAACTCTGCTGAACTAGATAATGGCTGTTCTGTGACCGGTTCGGGCTGATGTGGGAGAATCTTCCTTTGGCCCAAATCAACAAGAAGCAGCTTGACCTGGCATGGTTGCACAACATTGAGCATGCATGCATAGTATACATTATTCTATGCCATGGATAATAAAGCTATCAGTGATAGACAGTTTCAGTTTAAGAATTTTATTTTTAAAGTAATGTCCAAATGTCTTACTTCAGTTTATTCTAAGTGATCACACATGATGAAACCACATGTTTTTCTTGCTAGATTCTTGTCTTCTGAAGCTGTAGAAAGCACTCCAATGACAAAGGCAAGTTGAAGTAGGCGGTTTTATTTAAAGAGGCAGAGAGAGATCAGAAATAAAGGAGATAGGAAAGCGAGACTCCCTGGGAAAGTTCTCCAGGGAGGGGTAGAAGATCCCAACATGGCTTCCCTGTTATCTCATTATAAGCTTCCTATGAATATTCTTTTTTTTTTTTTTTTTTTTTTTTGAGACTAGGTCTGGCTATTTTTTGCCCATGGAACCGCAGGCTCACGATGCCTGGGGTACCACGAACTCAAGTGATCCCCAGCCTCAGCTTCGCAGGTAGCTGGGATTACAGGCATGTGCCACCACGCCCAGCTATTTTTTGGGACCAGGTTTCGCTACGTGGCCCCCGGCAGGACTTGAACCTCGATCCCTGGCCCCGGTAGCAGCTTCCTAGGTTGCCACTTACAGGCATGTGCAACCGTGCCTGGTCTGCTTCCTATGAATATTCTAAGAACCCATCATTCTTTAATTGTGATTGGCTGAAGTCACAGAGAGGAGGGGCTTTCTTTGTCTAAGTTTTGCTCGAGAAATTGTTCTACGTTATACTAATGTCCTCTCTAGGCTTGTCTCCTTCAGACCCAAGTGTGCTCCCAGTTGTCTTCGTGTCTGGCCATGGAAGGAAAATTGCTTTGAAATTTTTTTTTTCTGAGAGTCCTTCCTTATTTTTTGATTGCATGGGGTCTGTTTATCTATCTAGCCCCTAGCCCTAAGGAGTAGTCTGTACCTGTGCCTCATAGGTAGAAGAAATTTCTGTACCTTAAGAGAAATTCAGACTCCTTGGAAAATAGTGTATTTCATGCCACTGTAAAAACATAATATATTTTCTGTTATGTTTTACAAAATAAGAAATTAATATGAAGTCAACTTAACCTTGGCAGAATTCTCAAGGAGTGTTGACTCAGAATATTATATTTAATTTAGTGGTGAATATATATGAATTATTTCAAGTTATTTTTCTTATTACCTGGTACAGAAGTCTTGGAGAAAAGAAAAATAAAGCACCACCACCTAATATATGTTACTAACATTTATTAGGAAAAAAAAATAATGGATTATCTGCTAGATTGTTTTCTTCTATTAGTTTCTCCATATATGTCATACACACATATATATATCTAAATATGACTCAATATTCAGATGTTTAGCTAACATTAGAGAATATGTGCTATTGCATAGTGTTTTTAACCATCAGTTTAATATTTATGCCATATTTTTACTATACCTCAACATATCATGTAACCATTGCTCTATTATTAAACATAGAGAGTTTTCCAACTTTTCAACTATTTTGATCAAAATAGTCTTTCCATATTGTTTTATCTTTAAGGTAGTTACCTATAGAAAACCTATCTTAAGTAAACTATCTTTTCAGTTTGAAATTTCTTGTTGAATTTATTGGGAAGTCCTTGCAAAATTAAGATAATTAAAATCTTAATAAAGATATTTGCTATAATTTTCACTTATTTAAAGCTATGTTTATTTTTGAATGATATGCAATTTTATTTGACTACTTTGTTCTTTTCATGGTAAATAACATTTTCCTCTCAACTGTCTGTTTTACAGATGTGGGATGATTAACACCAATACTACACATAATTATTAATATAAATGATTAACATCAATAGGACATTGTAATTAAAATTCAAGTCATGATGTCTTTAGGAATGAAACATAAAAAACTGTATCAGTAGTAATATTAAGTGCTTTCCCTGGGTTAAATAAAATAGTAAAAAACAATTTTGACCTATGGAATCACTCCTGTCTATTAAAGACAGATTTAGTAAAAGCTTCCCAAGTGAAACAGTGGACTTGTTTCTATTTCTATTTATTTTCTTCTGCCTGTTTGCATAAAAAAGAAAACAAGAATGTTTCTGATGCCCACCCATATAATATCATTATGCTACTTCTTGAATTAATCAGTCCTCTTGAAATCACCTTTTATATTCTTCCCTCTTTGTTCTGATTCTATCCATAGATCTCTTTGTTGAGTTGTTCACAGTACTTGCTAGCGTCCCATTGGTACTAGATTCTATAAGAGAAAGCACATCAACACTTCTACTTTTAAACTTTCACATCCACAGATGTTTGCTGTAATTTGCAACAGGAGTTGCTGCAGTATCTCCTAGATACTTTTTATTTGCTCCTAGATACTTTTTTATTCTAATTTTCAGTGCAGGCCATTTTAAAGGTAGAGAAAGTGCCATTATTGTAGAAACAAAAGCAACAGGACCAAATTCCTTCAGTTAAAGAAATAAAAGGCCCAAAGGATATAATGCATTTGAAAATGTCTCTATATAAATTTCATGGTACCAATGCTACCAAATGTAATAAAAGGTTGGTAAGCTATTCAAGCTCTATAAACAAAAAAGATTGGAGAAACTATAAACAAAAATGTTATGGGATTCTGATGTTTTGGTAGTATTGCAAAAGAAATACATACTTTCTGTAAAAATTTAA
Source organism: Uropsilus gracilis (assembly GCA_004024945.1). Taxonomy (NCBI): domain Eukaryota; kingdom Metazoa; phylum Chordata; class Mammalia; order Eulipotyphla; family Talpidae; genus Uropsilus; species Uropsilus gracilis. Next base: position 4,142 of record PVHY01005878.1, on the reverse strand, counting down.
AACATAGAATAGCAAGAGAAAACACTCCACCTGTTATACTTTAATTCTTTTTTGTAAAGAGAACCACATTGTGATTATCATAGGTATTTTTAAAAAGTGGAATCATACTTTATATCATGACCTACAGCCTACAGTAATGCTATTTTCGATTAACAGTATGTTATAGGCAATTTTCTGTGTTATTTAGTATCCTAAACATTACTTTTGTGAAATTTTATATATAAATATATAAGTGATCATTTAATTTTTTAATGTTTATGGAGTACTTTCCTATTATAAATAACGGTAATTATAACAACATAGATTTTTTTCAGATTTCTTTGTTCCTTAGGAGAAATTTCTGGAAAAATTCCTAATCCTCCTGGTCAAAAGATATGAACAAATTTAGAGATCTATAGTAAAGGTTGTTGAGTTTCCCATGAACATTTTGTTCTTTTAATCCATGAAATGTACTACATATATTTCTCCTACATTAAAGTTTATGACATTGTGAACCAAGCTATATAAAATAATCAATGTATGTAGCTATCATTAAGTCCTTTTATGTAATTCATATTTTTGTTTCTGTAAAAATTGTATAACTGAATAAATTCTGTTTACATTTGGAGAAGTTAGTCAATGGGAGTTATTTTCTAGGATTTTTTGCACAGCGAGGAAAATATTCTTTCTTCCCCCTGGATTGAGAGCTATAATAATACTCCTCTGTTATACTCCACAATTATGTGCTCCACAGCCCGAGACCACCAGCAAAATGATACCAAGACACACCACCAATGCTAAGAAAAAAACTGAGGACAATGGAAAGCCATCAGTTTTGGGCATCCCCAGACCCACCCCTGTGCATCCCAATTACAAGAGACAATATAATGTCCCCTACCTTTTAGTCCTTAGCCAATTTGCCAAATGCAGACTCGTCCCACACTGCTGAGGAACTCTTCTCTTCTCTCTCTCTTTTTTTTTTCTCTTAGAAAATAGAGTCCAGTAGTGCTAAAGCAGGAGACAGGAAAAGAGACACTAAACTTAAGTTAAAAAATCCTATCCATAAACTTTAATTTCTTTGTTTTTTAATGTTTCCCCATCACCCTCTCTTATTCCCTTAGATCACTTTTCCCTCCTCCCTCCCTCTTTCCTTCAGAAATTTTATTTCTTTTATTAGCATCCACTAGTTTTTATGTATATTTTGCTTTGTTGAATCATTTGCTATATAAATGTCTAATATTAGTCTTTGTCATTCTAAGCTGCTTTAACTACACATAATTCTCTCAAATACCTTTCGTTTTGCTGGAATAGCAATATTTCTTCTCTCCTTATGGCTGAATAGTCTTTCATTGTGAGATTATATCATATCTTCTCAATCCAATCCTCATTAGTGGGCGCTTAGGTTATTTCCATGTCCTCAATATTGTAAATAGTGCTGCAATAAACATTGTATAGCATATAATTTGCATAATTGCATATTATCCACATAATTTGTATAAAACTTCTACAATTGTACAGCTTAATTTCTAGTGGCGCCATCTATTCAATAAACAACTAACAAATAGAGTGGCAATAAGAAAAAAGACATACAAAAAAAGGAATGGAGAGTGCTGAGAAAGGAGAGACAAGAACTTATATCAGAGAGAACTGCCTGGGAAGACATTGCCTTTTAAGCAGAGGTTTAAGCAGAGATCTGAAGGAGAGGCAGGAGCAGACCATAGGATAGTGAGGAGGTATGATTAGGGAACAGCAAGGAACAGCTCAAGAAAGCTGTAGCACCGCCAGCTTCATCAGTCCTTGGTGTTTAGCCCCTGGGGAGAATCTTTGACTCTAAAACAAGAATTAATTTTAAATAAGAAGAAAAACAAGGCAAAAGGGGGAAAGGTGTTAAAGGGTATTATAGATTTAGCTGATATTGGAATTATTTTTTTAAACATCACCTTTAATTCCTGTTCTTTCAATAAAGAGAAGAAAATACTATAATTAAGGGTGGGACATTAAAATTACCCTTTTGGTATATTTAATAAGAAACCCCCTTTTAAGTCCCACCAGTGTCTAAGCCACATTTCCTCACTACTGTCCTTGCCAAAAGAGTCCCTGGAGGTTAGAAAAGCAACTGGGTTCCCACGGATAGATGTCTAGATCCAGGGCTAAGTCGAGACCAAAGACACTAATGTCAAGAAATCTGTCAACATCCACACCTTCAGGGACAGACACTGCTAGTATATAAACACAGGTAATGTACATCCCACACATACACACATGTCTAAAGTGAAATTCAGGATAAATTGAGAAGAGGTTTCTTTCTCTGTCAAGGACAAATAATTCCACTCTTAACTGAAAACCCAGCTTCTCCTTTCAAAAGAAGTAAGGTGAGGATGTGCCCAGAATTGCTGCCCTTCTAGGCCCATGGCCTTCCCCTTTTACACATTGTTTGTGGGGGAAAAATAGGAATGAAATTACACATCAAAATCAAAGTGCCCAGAGTGCCATCAAGATTAAGACCCTGGGAATCTCAGAATCAATCTATTCAGTCACGTGCCAGTGTCTTATGGGCCAGTAGTCACTATGGATGCAAGCTTGAAAGTTGTCCAATCAGAAAATCACAGCTACCATTTCATTTAACCACTTCTGTCTTTCTAGTCAGAGTCCCCACAATTCCTCTGAACCCCAAATTCTCTGATTCTGTGCTTCATCTTCATTTTTTTCACTTGCAAAACATAAAAATTGGATCCCCTGAAGCTGATAAAGTTACTTAATTTTCAGGGTTCTGAATAGAATGACCCCCTAAGGAAAACTACCCTCCACAAATATTCAGTCTGACACTGCTGAGCACCGAGAAGCAGGGTGAGAAGAGTGTTACAAAATCTCTGCCATCACCCCCCCCCCCATTCTGGAGTCCCTTTAGCTATAAACAAATGTTTTTAGACTTCTACTAAATTTCAAAGTTTTATATATTTAGAAGAAAACAATCCAGCTTTCTTGAAAAAAAAGAAAAAGAAAAAAAAACCACTTCCAGTTAGAAGAAAGTGGAACCATGCTTTAACAATCTCAGGAAATTCTAAAGGTTAGAAGCTCTGTAGTAGATGATAAGATACCACTCCCTTCCGTGATGTACTTTTGGAAAAAAGTACCATGAAGTCCAGGGGTACATTAAAAATAGCCCAAACCACAACAGCTTGAAAATTGCTTGACATCTGTTCCGAAGACACAACTGACTGCGACGATGAGTAAAGGTCCCGGAGCAGACCCACTGTGAGAGCAGACCCCTGGGGTGTGCGGGGAGCTGGGTGAGCCCTGAGCACCTACCTGCTTTCCACTTACATCTAAGGATGGCAGTACTATCCCTAGAAGGATGAGTAGAAGGAAAAGTTCAGGAGTCTAATTTTATTCATCTTTGAAAAGCAAAGGACATTTTATATAAAAAGCACAGGCAGTAGATCACATCCTCAGACCTTTCAAATATTTCCATCTTTGTCAGTCTCACAAGTAAACCTAGGTTACCCTAGGTTTTTGTGTGCCTGCTGAACACAAATCACTGAGAAGGGGGTAGATGCCAGGAGGAAGGGCCTTCATCCTTGTGTGGTGAGTCTTCCGTCTCTAAATTGCAACAAGACTACAGAGGGGATGGAATACAGTGGTGATCCCCAAATTCAGGCAGACCTACTATATCAGAACCACTGAGAGTGGAGGCCAGGAGCTACCCGCAGTGAGCCACCCAGGCCTTTCTTACACACAGAACCAGGTGCCTGTATCAACAGGCAGCAGAATCGCATCATGGGGGTCATCGGAGTGAAGCCAAGACACCTGGCTTCTAACCAGGCTGGCACCAGCAGCAGGTGACCTTAGGGACTCACTTTTAAAAATGAGCCTGTACAAAGGGACACCTGTGCTCAGACGTTTACTGCAGCACAATTTATTATTGCAAGGACATGGAAGCAACCTAAATGCCCCAAAACAGATGACTTGATGAAAAAATGTGGTATATATACACGATGGAATCTTACTCATCAATTAAAAATGACAAATTTGACAATTTTATAACAACATGGATGAACTTAGAAGAAATCTATTAGCAGAAACAAGTCATAAAGGAAAAGACAGAAACCAAATGGTTTCACTAATATATGGGATATAGTGAAAAAATAAACAAAAGACTTGAG